>JAMQGT020012503.1:0-124373 GCA_024447675.2 Pterophyllum scalare | reverse complement strand
TGTGTCCTCTGCTTAATAAGTACGTATTGCTCAGGTCCTGTGTATACCATTGACAAGTATGACTCCATGTTTATTACCTTGTGCACTTCTGATGTCTTCATTGATGATAAAAAGGCTTACTGACAAATTTGAGGATACCTTGTATTAAAAGGAAACATACAAAACATTAAGGGGTGAGATTGACAAAGGTTAAACATGTTTGTGTTACTACATTACTGTGTGAGATAAAGGGGTCTTATAAGATGCCATGTTATTATGGGCACCAGTTAACTGCAAAACTCCTGATGACAGCAGTGGCAGTAAATATTTAAGAGGGTCAAATGCCACTGTCTGTCCTCCTCCACAGGCTTGATGAGCAAGGGAACATGGTGTATCTCTTCTCATATGCTATTTATTCGTATTGTGTAGGATATGGTGACCCAGGCGTACAGTTTTGATGTCCCTTCTGGTGCGTGCGTAACACACGCCCACACACTGGTGACATCTGACCTCAATTTAGAGCCGGAGGTAGCCTGAGGGAAGGTGGTAAGTTGAATAGGGACAGACAGTCTCTCGTGGTTAGAAACTGGACATTTGCTGCCATTGATGACACACAAAGAGCTCTGTCTCTGCCTGCTCCATCTTTCATCTTTCTCATCATCATCACAACAGAAGCATGTGCTTTTCTTTCATGAAGCTTTTTTTCTTATCTACTTCCAAAAGTGATTAACTGACTGACTTTCTGCCTTCTTCGTGTCGCCCTCGTCTTTATGTCTTCATATGTCCCCTATTTTTTCCTTTCACACTCTGTTATAAATGGTAATGATGACAGTAATGGCTCCATTTTGGTTGAAAGGCAAGGTCAAACCCAGTGTGGGTCATTTCTTTTATGATGCACCAATTAAAGTATGCCATCAGGTAACACTGAAGCCAATTAATTATATAGAAATTTAAGAGACTTTTTTTCCCCCCCTCTAAGATGGTTTGCAAAGAAGTAAAACTTTGCCAATAACACAATGATGCATGAACACACAGAGAAACTCACAGCCTCCCACCTACAAGTACAACAGACACAAAAAGAGCGACAGATCCAAGAGCAGATGCACAGGTATTTAATTAGGACTGGCTGCAGCTGTTATTGTTTATTACCTAGACATTGTGATGATAAGTGCCTGAAACACACACACACACACACACAAAGACTCACACACGCACAAACATCCATGCACAGGTCAACCATTTGTTTGAGGTGGCTTCCCAAGGGAACATCAGAAGTGTGTATATGTTTGAACAGTGCATGTGTGTGTGTTTGTATCCCCAAACACACCACCATACTCCTCCTCTTTGCAAGGTTACAGAAGAGGGCATGTCCACCGCCTGCTGTATGGTAATGGCATCCTCTCTTTCCCAGCAGAGGACATGTGAGTGGAAGACCACAGTTGTTTTAAACATACATCTAACAAACTCAGAGCCCGTTCACTCAAAATGCATCCACACACACAAAACTGATCTCTCCTGCACCCACCAGATGGCCTGTTGTTGTTTTTTTTTTATATCCCTTTTCTTTCCCTCTAGAATTTCTCCATATTCGTATTTTTCTTCCCTCCTGTGTTCCCTTTTGCTTTTAAGTCGCATATGTGTTGGCCCATTTGCCTTATTTCCACACTTTTTAGTCCTCTCGGTTCTGCCATTCTCTTATTTTTCAGTAATCCCTGTTTCTCTCTCTTTCCCCTCCCTTCATTTTCTTGTCTTCAGGTGACAGCATGCCTGCTTACTGTTAATGCTGTCATGTTCCTCGTCTACTCTCTGTCAGCATCAGCTCTCCACAACACGCACACACACACACACGCACACACACGCACGCACACACGCACACACACACACACACACACACACACACACACACACACACACACACACACACACACACACACACACAGACCTTGATAACAGTACCACGCTTGCACCACTGGGATCCTGTTCGTCTTTCTGCAAAATCAGACAGCCTTAAATGCACAGAAGGGGCAGTTTCATGTTTTTAAACAATTTAGCATTAGCATCATGTTGTACTGTAAGACTAAAATCCCATGGTAAATATTTGTCCTTCAGAAATGCTCACATGCTGTAATTTAGATTTTAAAGATGGCTCTTAGATATAGTTGTTCTTTGCATGAAGAAGAGGCCGTGGTTCAGTTGAATTCTTGGAATACATTTTTTAAACTGTTCTCATGTGTCAATATTCAAATCTTCCTCATTGTCAGTTCTGTCATGCTCATGTATGTATGCCCGTTATGTCACAAGCCAAACATAATGGCACTAAATATCTTGCTTCCCTGGCTTTCCTTGCACCAATGCGTTGAGGTCTTTTGCCAATAACAGGACATAAGTAACAGATTATATGCACTGTAATGTTCTTTTGTGTATGCTCTGTAGAAAGCAGTGCTTTTTTGGAACATGTATCTCTTGCCTGTGTGTTTTTGCTTGCTGTTAACCTGAGGGTCATAATCGCTTTGAGGTCACTGGTATGTGGGAGGAATATTCTTATAGTTGAATTGCAAATTATATAAGAAACCTTTTTTTCCCCTTCATATGCTGTCTTACATGCCAACACACATGCAAATGAGCACACTCCCCCCACCCCCTTGGACTTTTTATTAGTAACTAGGCTAGTATGATGAATGTTCATGGGATGATCAATTGCTCTTCCTCTTTCCAGGAAGTCCCATAGGGAATCCTCTGCTCTCTGTCTCACACAGGTTGCCTAGCCATTTAACAGCCTCCTACACACTGAATAGTTACTGTGATGAATGATTAACATGCAGCTTTGCTAAATTATGGCCAATATATCATTTATAGCGTAACTAGAGAAGACCTAACAGATACTGAGAGTAAGTGGGCTGTCTCATTCCCTGAAGTGGTTCTTTTTTGCTATTCTCCTTATGTCCAGTGTTTTCCCAATTGCCCTAATAATATGCCTGTAATGTTTTTCCTACATGCAGCTCTATTAACCCATCTCATCCCAACACCTTGTTAGGTCTTGTGCGTTTAGTCCCTTTCCTCCCTGTACTCATAGCTAGATAGGTTTATTTTTCTGGCTGACTGGCCTCTGCTCAGCAGTGTTCCAGTGCAATTGTCAACCTTTGTTGTTTCTTGTGCATGATCCAGAACCTCTGTATCCCCCAATTCAGCATATCTGAGTGCTTCCTGGCATGTGTGTTATGTTGCATTTGCGGTTGCTGAGGTAGTTCTTTGGCTTTGGCAAGACAACACACAATGCTCACCTTGGGCCAGTTCCATCGGTCATCAACAGTCTTTTCAGCAGTTCTCAGCATCCCCTTGCATTTCCTCTTCTTCCCTCTACTTCCTGTCTTTCTCTCACCTCTTTGCCAGTGTGGAGTGTTGTGAAGACAGCCGTGAAACACAGCCTCATTTCCACAGCTATTTCCCAGGGAAACCAAAATGAAAAGATACTACCAACCTTTTCTCTTTGCTGCCACACCACTCACCGTAAATGCTGACAAGAGACTCCAGTACCATCTCTGACCTTTTACAGGGTTCTCGGAACACACTCACACACATCATTCCTATCACTGGCAGTGCCTTTGAATCAGCACAATCTGCAGTGGTGTGGAGGAATTTAATGACATACAATGTCGCTTCGATTTTAGCGCTCCCCAGCCAGGCTGCCAGGTGCACCATTTGTCCTTTTATTCAAAGAAGAAAGGGAGGCTTGAGTGTCCCTAAACCAGTCTGACTGCAAGAGGTCGAAGAAATGAGGTGCAGAGTGAGTGGCTGCGTTTCATTTCCCAGATGTGAATGAAAGATTTTTAACTTTTGGATTTAAACACCTTAAAATTAACTATAAAGGTACTTTTACCTACTATCACCTTCCTGTCCCCCTTATTGCCACATTTATGACACACCTATATTTCATCAGGTTCACCAGGTTGTCCTTTATTCATGTCCTATGACCCTACAGTATGTCTTTCAGGGAACTGTGAGGCAGAGGCCTTAAATATCACTTATGGAAATGCAGCTCAACCTCCTCTCAGACCCCCACACGGCCCCACCTTCTGCTTCTTGTTTAGTGATCAATAAATAATGGAGCGAGGAGGTGAGAGTATGTAGCTAACAGATTGTGAGACGGGGCAAAAAATGCAAGGAGCAAGGGAAGGAGAGGGCTCAATGCATTGCAAAGAAGAATTGTGGGAGCTGTCAACAGCTGAGGAGACAGAGGGAGATGAGGGACTATGAAAGAAATCAACAATGGCAGAGAAATAAAGTGTGAAAAGAGAGTGTGAAAAGTGAGAGGTTTAGACAGTAAGTAAAGGGAACGAGCAAAATAGGACTGCATAGATAGATTCATGTATCGTATATAGGGTAATAGGATCAAATTGTAATAGTGGGTTGTCTCTTCTGTTGTAATAGTGGGTTGTTACACAGGAGTAAAACTTGATGTTTTGGCAATGGATTTCCATGCATGCCCCCCCACCCCCCTCCCCCAACGATCGGGACTGTTGCTTCACTGTCAATTATATCCTATTGACAGGTAATTACAGGCATATTAAGAGCAGTCATTAGTTGTGTGAAATAATGCTGTGAATTCTGCAGGTAATTAGTTGAGCCACAGTCAAGTGTGTGGAGGCAGTGTGCAGACAAAAACAAGGAGTGCTTAAGCTCCCTCTGTTGCTCCCTGAAGTATTTGAAGTACACGGGCATGTATGCACACATGGATGCTTTTAGAGGCGTGCACAAACACACATCACAATCCTCTCTTTCTAAAGTGTTTACTTGCTGCAGCCTTATTGTCGGAGAACCAGTACCCATGTCCACTGGCACAGATATGTCAGCTGTGGCTCATCTAAATGACGCCCATCTGTTGAACCTTAATCAAAATTTCCATATTTTTCTCATGCACTGTTGTTTCTTCATTCCTCTTCTGCCTCACTCTCTCCACTGTCCGCCTCCTATCTTGTTTGCAATATTTAAATGCTAATTTGCAAAATGGAGAGTGTTCTCAGGGTGGCCGCATATGTTTTGGTAACGTGAATTTGAAATATGATCACGATATAAGTGACTCCCAGCAGAACACTCCTGCTCTCACTGTGAAAAGGGTCTTGACCTACTGTGGTACAGTACTGATAGATAGAGAACATGTAGATAGAGGTGGAGTGACGCGCCTTGGTGTGTCCAGTTTCTTTCACTTATGACTTGCAGTGGGTTTGGTTCCTTTGGGGGTTCAATATAGATTTTCTTTTCTCTTTAAAGCAGATCTAATCTGAAGTAAGTGGTCGGTCTATCTCATCAGCTGACATCTAGTCACACCCTTTGGTGCCTGACAGGACAGACAATTTATGTGTTGTTTTAGCTGAATTAGTCTTCCCCTTTTATTTGGTCACAGCCTCCTGGACAATCGATAAAATCCCTGTTTTTGTGAACACTGCTTCTTTACCTCAATTAATAGCCAGTGCAGTCAGGCAAAACCAAATGGTTCATGGTTGGTTAATGGATATTGTTTCTACTTTTTAGATGTTTTTGGAGAAATGTGAGTGTGCTTTTAGAGTATTGGTTGCTGTATTTTGGGCTATTTAGACTGAGTAAAAGATGATTTTTCAGACCTATTTATAAAATAATATAACAGAAGTCTACAGCATTTCTGTAGTAAAGGTGTAATAACAGTGTTATTAGGTGCTATACTTATCCAAGCGTGGTAGGACCTAAGCCAGCAGCCCACCAAACTGCATTCAGCATACAAACTGAGCTATAAACAGAGAAAAGGTACTGCTTCTTGTCAGCCAGAAACAAAGGCTGTTTGGACAGGCGGTGACCACTATTTACGTTGCACCTCTGTTCAGCTTTTCTATTCTTTAAACACTGTGCCAAAGGCACTTGGAATTGCAGCTCCTGTGTGCAGATGAGCTGCCAGCTCTTTCAGAAGTTGTATGTGAATGCTGTCAGTGAGTTGCTCTTATGTTCTGTTTTCTTATCTCAATATCTAAAACTCTCAGTTGTGTTTCCCCAGTGACTCATTTTTAACCTGCAGAGGAAACTATTGCCATTTTTCAACTCTATTCTGTTCTAAAGCTTATCCATTAAGACTGTTTACTGTAGGTCGATGTGAGAAACATACTGCATCAAACTGTGTATGGGCTGCACAGTTATGGCTTTTTATCTCTAATCCCAGCCATGCTGTCTTCTTAAAATGTCTATCTGAGGGCTCCATGGGGCAGACTCCACAGTCGCTCCCAATGCTAAACCAGCACTTAACAAGAGGCTGGGAACCTTAGGGCATTTAATGGCATGCAAGTTTTTAGAGCTACACCCATCCTCTGTGTATTGATAGGAAACACAGCATCAACAGAGTGGTTTAGTTTGCATGGCAATTACAGTTTTCTCAAAGGAACCAAAGTGAGGTGAAAAGAGGGTTTGAATTGAAGTCCTCAAGTCTTATCAAGGAATTACCATCACAGGCAAAATATAAATCCCCTTAAGGTCCTGTTACCTTTACTGAACAAAATGGGGTACATCTGTAATGTTCAACAAAACAGTGCACACACTGATTGCTTGCTACTTCAGGCTTTATTATGGCTGACAGTGATTAATAAAACTATTGTGGCTACATAAATGAAAATGAGAGGTGAATGTAAAGGGTTGACCAAAGAGACTAACGCAGCAAAGAAAATGTGGAGCTTTTAGATAAAAAATTCCCACTCTGCCTTCAACTAATTATCCTCCTAGTCTTGTCAGTCCCCAAACCAAGCCATTCTACCACAGATAAGCCTCAGGAGACAAAGCTCCTGAAAAACAAGTATGAATATTTATATTGGGGTGTGTGTGTATGTGTGTGTGTGTGTGTGTGGGGGGGGGGTTGTTTAATTACGAGTGAGATGCATACCGGTGTGCCGGTACATACGGTGTATGTGTACAACATACTATTGTGTTGTTTGTCCAGTGGCTAGTCAGGAGGGAGTGAAGGAGAATGGAAAGAAAGGCTGTGCCAGCAGGCAGTGTTATTCCCTGCGGGGAGTGTTGATTAATGAATCACATCTTTCTAACCTAAGGCTGCTACTGTGCTGCTGCATTTTCACAGCACTGCAGAGCGCCAGTCAGCCTTGTGCCAGCCCACTCCACTGGCACAACATGGGCACAGGATGTGGGTGCTGTCACCGCTAACAGGGATTGAGAGTTAACACAAAGAGAAGAAAATTAGATTCTGGGTATATTTCATCGCATACAGACAACCCCCTGTGGCATGTTGTTGAATTAGTTTGACGTGTGGTTATTATGTCGTGTAAATTGAGCATTTCAGTTTTGTTTGTTTTTTTGTGAGTTTTTATTTTATGCCAGTCTTAAAAATGTGCTTATATTAACACATTTCCCACTTTTCTCTCTTTCTTACATATTTCCCTGTTGCCTCTGCGCTGTTCACCTTTGAAATGGCCCTCTCCCAATTTCAGGTATGTGTACACACTGAAGAGACTCACACTGTGCCTTTGTCTGAACAGTCATTTAGAGAGTGGTGTAAACTCTAAGCAGTTACATTTTATTTAAGGAAAATGTGTCAGAACTGGGTATTTTCTTTTATATTTGGTAATTGTACCCTAACAAAAATCTGATTGCTAACTTTATGCTTTCCAGTGCCAGTCTAGGGATTCATTGACAATGTTCTTTCTGCATCATTACCTGCTGCTTCTGACTACTAAATAAGGATCGAAGAAAAAAAAGAAAAAGTGAGGCCATGTGATTTTTTTTTTCATGGGCTTTTATGTCTGTGACTTATGTGACCATCCTGTTTGGGCCATTCCCCTTTTGGCCAGAGACTCTCTTAATCAATTTTCAGCTGGCGCAGCAGACACCATGCCACTAGTTTAGCATCTGCTGTGCGTTAGGACCCACTGCCTTCCCCATGCTCTGTTTGTTTGTTTTTCTTGTCTCTCCCTTTTCTTTGTCTTTCAAAAAGTTCTGCTCTTTGACTTACACTTTTTATTAGCTCAATAAAACCTGTGTGCACACACTGACCTGCACATAGGTGAATGTTGCTAAATCATCAGTAAAAGCACGTGTATTTGGTCAGCGGTGATGCTACTATTGATCCTTTGGGACTTGTCTCCAATGATGACACTTTGTCATCCTGTGTTTTCCCTTATCTACACACACACACACACTCACACACGCACACATACAGAGACCTTGATAACAGTATGGCTGGAGGCAGATATTGCTCTGCATTGTCAGCAGTGGTTATAACACAGCCACACATTAGGTCCACAGAGGATGGTGTAATGACTGTAGAGCTTTGAGTGGTAGCAGTACTGTGCATTTGTGTGTGGATGTGCGCATGGAAATGTTTAATCTTTTATGTTTAGAGAGAGGTTGCTTTCATAAAAATCTACATGTGTAGCTTGTTTGTATGTGTCAGACACCAAATTACAGGCTGTGTGCTGGTATAAGTTTGTCAGTGTTTGCTCGGGCAGAATGGCCTTTGCCACACCAAGAGCTGGGAAGAGCACAAAACATCCATGCACATCTCTGCTAATCTCCATTCCTTCTCTTCTCTCACACCCACATTTGCACTGTCTAAAGCTGCCCAGCAGAGTTTCAAAGTGTGCTACTTGTTAGTCTCACAGCCTTTTTTTATAATGAGAAACTCCACTTCTCAGCAATAATGTTTGTTTTGTTACTTCGCCAACACAGTTGTTGGTTTTTGGTGATGCTTCCCAGATGGGGGTCATCTGGTCTCGAGAGTCAAATAATGATGAATTCTGCTCTGTCTAAACAACAAGCAAACACATAAACTATAATAATTTAAACAGGCACTTGCGTGTCCAAGATAGATGAAATATACACATGAAAACATATGTGATTCTTTCACTAAATTTACATATTGTTCTTAGTGATGATGACCCCATTGTACCTTCCTGCCCCACAAGCAATGTTGCCAATGGTAACCCAGCTTTACAGGAAGGGTAATGGGAAAGATTAATAGACTTTCACACTACATTCTCACATCTCCTGTTATTGCCTCCATTTGTCCATTTTCCCAAATCTGCCATATTTCACTGAGGGGAGCATGTCTGTTTCATTGAAAAATTTTGTGACTTGCTAAACAACCTCTAAATGTGTTCATCTGTTTAAATAACCCCCTCCCAGAGATGTTGTATTTGGCAACATTTATTTTAGAAAAATCCAGCTGGGCTTTTTAATTTTTTCCTCTTTCAAAAGTAGTCTTCCATGGGGGCAGAGGTCAGTGATGCAACCAGACACACTTTTACCTCGATTGGTTAGTTTCCCACCTTTCTTTTTAAACTCAGGCCAGTTTCTGAAGCCATGTACAGGACTGCCTCCTACAGACACACATACCTTACATTTTCTGATATTATTCACAGCTGTGGGCACAGGAACATGAGGCTGCTTGGAAATAGAAATTGACCCCGTCATGTCCATGTTCAGTGTGATACTCGACAAGTTCTTTTCTTACTTTCCACAAGGTTTATGTCTGATTACAAAGTTATGAATTTTGTTATTGAAGATAACAGTCTGCTTGACATATAATTACAATGCACTTATCACAATTTAAGGGATATTTCAACCTTTCCTCTTCCATTTTTGAAGATTTTTGTAATAAGATTCTCTAAAAAGAAATTGGACATCAAAAAGAATTAATGTCTTCACAGCTGCTTTGTTTCATTGTTAGTAAACTTAAGTTATGCATGACAAGAGCTTTTACAGAGGATGAAGGTTTCACCACTTTTGGCCACATCTCTGCATGTTTCCTTAAAAAAAAATGTAATTATAGCAATGATTATCCAATTTTTTTTTCATTCCCCCCCACAGACTTTGTTTTGATATTTAGCTGACCACAAACGTGTCTAAAAAGAGAAACTGTTGGCAGACATACAGCATTATTTTATAACATGCTGGTGAATATTCTTTGTTCATTTGGAATAACATATTTAAAATATCCTGATGCAGCTACAGTCAGGTAAGTTCACACCAATAGTATGCACTGTGTTGGACATACTGCAAAATGTAATTCATCATTTTGTCATACTGGTGTAATTTTAACTTCAGCAGTGCAGCTTTTGAGGATACTCCCAAGGCAAAATATATCACCATAGCAATTATTATGCCAGCGTGTGCTGTCATTGCTGTTATCATAAAGACTTTAAGTGGAAGCCTATTGACCTTTTAGCCAGAGCTTTTCCTTCCTCATCACAAAGGAAGCTGTTAAGCTCTTAACAGGACTTCTTACCTAGATTTTCAATTGCTGTCTCTGGGTGGAAAAACCCTGCCACAAGATGAAAAGCACTTAATCCATCAGGTGATGTCAGAGGGCTGAGATGGTGTCAAGAGAGAGAAAGCATGTAAGCAGGACAACCTGTGATAATTTTTTGGGGGGTTATATTTCCTTTCCTACAGTGTACAGTCTAAAGTGTGAATCCCCTATCCTCGCCATTTGCCTTCCCTTTAAACCTGACTAACGCTCTTCAGTTACTCTGACCCCCTTATGCCCTCCCCAAAAAAAGCTATCCGAGGCCAACCTGGCTGCACCTGCCTCCACCCACTCCACCTGAACACCCTTCCATCCCTCCCACGCAATTTAATTGCTCATGTGATAGTGTAATGCATGCAAATTTAGGCAGATGAGATGTGTAGCAGTGGAAATGCCACATGTCTCAGCATGGTGTCATGGGCTGGTGTGATCACTCCTTACTTGGAGGAGATTCAGTGGAACAGCAGGCTGGACAGCTGGAGGAGGAGAGTGAAATGGAAGATGGGTGATTAGAGGTAGAGATGAAAATAGGAACAGAAACATCCATGAAATTTGGAGTTATAATTGTTGCACTGAATTATTCTCGAGCAAGCAGAGTACAAGCAGCTACAGCTGGCTTCTTTTCTTTTTAAAAGTTGCCCCCCCCCATTAAATTTAATTTAAATATAAGCAAATTTAAATGTATGTAAATTCAACAATAGTTAGCACACTGTAAGCTACCAATAATTTCAACTTATCAAATGGATCTAATGCAGATGTGTCCCGTGACACAGTATAGTCACGCTGTACCGTGTGTATTGCACAGTACTCAGCTTTTCCATGTTGTCTGTACTTGCTGGATATTTCTCATGACACAGCAGCAGCCCATCTGGCCTGATTGTAATTCATTGAGGGTGTTTGCTGACTCACTGTTTATCTCTCCCCCTTCTGTCATATTATCCTAACTGACAACATTTGACACGGCAAGGTCGCAAACGCACACACACGCTTCTTGAGGTAACTTTGCCCGCAAGACAGAAGTCATCATTTTATTGATTAGTGGCAGCTGTAACATCAATCACTTTTCAGTGCAAATCATAACGTCACTGCAAGTGCTGAAGTTTAGTTACTGGAATCATGCCAACATAAATGTGACTTTCCATTTGTTTCAGACTTATTAGATTACTGAACACCGGTGGCAACCATGGTGGCCTTTTTTCTCTGAAGAGATGGTGACAGCGTACTGAAGCAAAGACACAAATAAATGATAGATTTCACCATACTGTTTTGCCCCAGTGATGGCAGTCTTAACTAGAAAGTCATTATTATTACTGTGATCATTCTTATTGGAACCATAGTGAGCTGCTAGTCTCATAGCTACATCTGTAGCATATTAAAATGCTAATCATATCATGCCCTCAACAGTCACTTTCCTTCTCATTTTTCATATTTTCTCCCAGTCTCTGTATTCCTGTGTCAGAGTTTCTATCCCTCTTCTGACATTCGCCCCACTTAAGTGTACAATCCTTGCTGATTGTGGGGGAAACAGAGGAGTACAGAAATAATGTATCATTTTCTGTCTGCAGATGAAACACTGATTTTTGTTTTCTTGGCTTCTGCTTCAGTTCAGATTTTCTCTTCACCTCTCTTTGTGTTGGATACACATTTCCTCTGCCCCTCCTTTCCCTTCCTCAAGATTTTATACTTATCAACAGTCATTCTCAACTTTCAAGCCTCTCAGCACAGATTTGGACCTCTTTCAGCACTCCTCCAATTTACTTATCTGCCACAAATTTTGCGCATCATATTTAATGGTGCATCTCTCAGTCTATTTCCTTCCTTCTGCTTTTAAAATATGTATTGCTGCCATTGCTTTCACTAGATCACTGGCTGGACAGAGCTTATCTAAATGGCGCTTAAATTATGTAGGGTGAATACCTCTAGCATGCAAACCAGCTGTTAAACAGTGTTCCCATGGTAATGCGCCACAATCTGAGAAAAAGCACTACCCCACTTTTTACTTTGGTTTCATAGCATTTTAGCGTGATAGATTGCACGTCTGTATTTATGTGTGCGAGTGTGTTCACCCTTTGGAAATGTGTCCTTAACATTTTCAGGGGCCATGTTTTGATAAAGCACCTTCTTCAGTAGAAGACTTTGAAGATGAGCGTATGTGCATGCCCACGTGTGCGCGTGCGTATGGCAGACTATTCCCAGCTGTGTGAGAAATGTGGAAGCAATCCTTGCCTGATGCTCTTCTTAGTAGTGTTATTGCTAATGACCACAACAAAGAAATGAAATACAAGTTTTGAATTATCGTTAGATCACATATTTATTCAGTCACTATTGTTTTCTCTGCAGATTAGTATTATCTGAGTAAACGTTTGCCTTGTTTACAGCTGCTCTGATCTGTGTGTCTTGTGCCACTCTTGTCCTGCTGGAGAGGAAATCATAGCATCAGTTTTTGTGGTAAAATGTTACACAGCTATTTTGTGGCCAAGAACTATAAAACAAGGTATTAGTTGTAATAAGCCTACTTATGGGGTTAACTGACCCTTCATTCTAGCCTGTGTTTACATTCAGTTATGTCCTTTTTTTTTTTTTGGTTAAACTAATGTGGTTGTGTTTTTTGCACACTCACTAAAGGTGTGCTAGGGGAACCGATCAGAGCTGTATTTGCACATTAAAGTTATTTCATCTCTTTTGTAGCCCACTAAACTTTCCTAGCCTGATTAAAATTTGACAATTAAAATGCGCAGCAGCTGCCACAGATACCTTTTTTAAAGATTCCGCTTCAAAGCACTCAGCTCTGTAATAATAATAATAAAAAAAAGAAAGAAAACCCCCCCAAAACTACTGAACATGTTGTGCGATATTGTTACAAATAAAACTTAACTGAACAGGAATTAGCGGGACTATACCCTCCCTCCCGTTCCTTTTATTTGATTTGAGTCGCTCGACCTCTCATGAATATTCAGGGCTGTAGTTGGTCTGCTTTTGTTTTCACCCTCTGTCTTTATTTGGTTGTCCCTCTCTGAGAAATGGCCAGTTTTCCACCTACACAAAGGCACAGAGAAGCAATTTTGCTAAAAAAAAAAAAAACCCACACACACACACACACGAGCACTGTCTCACTCAATCACACTGTAGTAGTTGGAACGACAACCTGATACTCACTCCATTCATGAATATTCATCCACACCTGGTTCCGGCAGAAAGTTTTAAGCATTTTTTTCCCCCTGCCAAGACACAAGTTTGAACCTGGGCTCGTGTGTGTGTGTCTGTGTGTCTGTGTGTCTGTGTGTGTGTCTGTGTGCCATGTCACATAATAGGTTTTATCTTTATTTCAGTGTTCTTTCTTCTATATACTAGTCTACCTGTGCACTAAAGCTATAGCTTTTGTGACATAAAAATGTATTAACCGTAATTGGCTGATATTCTGACCTTGTGGTAAAATTATGCTTTTATTCTCCTGGTGGGAGCTTGCATATCATATTTCTTTTGCCTGCGAAATAGTAAAGGTTACCAAATGGTGACAGGCTGATTTGTTTTACCTGCTAACAGCGCAGCCATTATGCAAATCAGCCATTTCTCGCTACCTTTTTGGGATGTAAGAAGCTTTAGTGGTATATGTGATGTCGGGCACACAATGCTCACTGATCTATACCTCAAGGAAAGTCTGTGATGTCATCAAACAGACTATGGCGGTGATGCAACATCGGGGGAGGGTTTGGAAATCTCTGTAGGCTAAAGAGAGGAAGGTTGAGGGGATTACAGTTTGGTGAGAAGGGTTTCGCGGATTGACATCGTTGCCCCAGGCTGTTAGAAGATGTGTGCACGAATGTTGCCATTTCTGCTAAAATGCGTGTCTGATATTGTTGTTGTGCCAAACTGTTCACAGCTTTAGTTTACAGCTTGTTTGAACTCGTCTGAGTCCCTGTCTTCTGCTCTTTCCCCCCTTTTTCCTCTCCTCTTTGTTTTTCTAGTCTTAATTCTAACCCTCTCTTATTTCACTGCTTTCAACCCTGACTTATCCAACCATGTTCTTCTCTCCATCCCTCCATCCCATCAGTGTTTGAGGGCTGTGGTCAGATAATTGAGAAAGCAAGGGAACATGACACTTACTCATTAGAATGGAGTTACTGGCCTGGTCCAGTCACACAGCAACAATATCTCTATCTTTACTTCTCATTTCTCATGCTCGCACATAAACACACTTAATGCACACACACACACAGACACACGATCCCTTATCCTTCAAGCTGCCAGTGTTTGAGAGGTTGCGTTTTGGGAATGAGCAGAGGACGGGAACACGACATGCTCATTAAAGAGAGAAGTTACTGGCTTCGTCCACTCACACAGAGAAAATGGTGAAAACAACTTCTCTCTGCTGAGTGCCAGAACTGCCGGGAAAAGTGGAGACAAAATGGGAGGGAACAAGTGAGCGAGGACTGATAGAAGTGCATCAGAGGGAGAACATTAGAGGCAGAAGTTTATCTTGTTTGGCTCTTTGGATGACAGCCGTGTGGTCTTGCTCTTCATTCACTTTCTCTCTGTGTGTGTATGTGGATAGGTGTGTGTATTGTAGTGTGTGTGTGCATTAAACCAGTTTCAGGATGGGAAGATAGAAACACAAAGAAGCCTTTCATGTCTTTTTCAAAGACTATATCAGTTGGACACCAAACCAAATAGTACTTTTTAACTAATGCTATTTACACATCAGAGCAGCATAATAACCCACACTGACTTCAAGCATGGCTGCCCACTCGGACAAGTACATGATTGAATGTCCTTAAGAATTTATTTGGAAATGAAGAGTTATTTTACAAAATGGCATCTCATGTATCTCATCTCATTATTGCATCATAGATAGATAGATAGATAGATAGATAGTCCAATAGTTTTAATTAAAGCCGATCCCAACTGATCTTTTTTCATTCTTACTGAATCTATATAACGTGCACAGTAGTGTTTCTCTGGCTCTGTGTTGTTAACTTACATGAAATGAAAGAAATGTTTAATGGGTGAAGCACCTGACTAGAATTTTATCAATTTATTTATTTATTTGTTTTATAGTTTTCTGTTTCTGAGAAGGCTGTTTGGGTTCATTGCCTTTGCTGTCAGCACTGAAACACATCTCTTTGTTCTAAGGCTCAGATTGACCTGTTGTTTTTATGCAGATATGACAGTCCCTTGAAGGTTGGTCCTGCATCAATGTGCAGCACATCTTAAATCACCCAACATTAATATGACCTCATTTTAACTTGGCAGCGGTGAGCTCATTGTAAAGCACACGTTAACTGTCAAATAGAGACAGAGCTATGGCTTCATCACTGGACACTGGTGGAATGTTGATTGAATATTACTAAACTGTTTACTTGGAACATGATGATTAGCCAACATTTGCACTCTCGCCAGTGACCATTTAAATAAAGGAGCCATGAATGGGCTAAACATATATCATTTTTGAAGTTCTACACACACTCGCGCGCGCACACACACACACTTGGGTTAATATCTGGTGACTCTGGAGCCCATTTGGAGTCATGTTTAAAAAAAAAACAGTTTGAGATGATTTGTAACATGGCAAATTATCCTGTCGGAAGCAGCCATCAGAAGATGGTTACTTTGGTCATAAAAGGATGGACATAGGCAGCAATAATATTCAGGTAGGCTGCAATGTTTAAACAAGGCTCATTTTGTACTAAAGGGTCCAAAGTGTGTCAAGCAAATATCCCCCACACCATCACCAGCCTGAATTATTAGTAGAAGGCAGCACAGATCCATCCTTTCATGTTGTTTATGTCTAATTCTGACCCTATAGCCATGGTTTTCCATTCTTAGCTGAGAAGAGTGGCACCTGATATGGTCTGCTGCTGCTGCAGCAATCTGGCCATTCTCCCATCACCTCTAGTATTAACAAGCATTTCCAACCAGAGAACTGCTGCTCAGTAAATGTTTTTTTTTCTATTTTGAGCCACTCTCTGTAAACCTTAGAGATGTTTATGTGAGAAATTCCCAGCAGATCAGCAGTTTCTGAAATAATCAGACCAGCCCAACTGTGCCACATTCAAAGTCACTTAAATGATCTTTCTTCCCCATTCTGATGCTCCATTTAAATTTCAGCAGGTCGTTTCGACCATGTCTACATGCCTAAATGCACTGAGTTTCTGCGATTGGCTGATTAGATATTTGGATCTACAAGCAGTAAGTGTAAGAAAGTGGTTGGTGAGTGTACATTACTGCACAAAGCCTTTGTTTCCGAGTGTTTCTATTTTCCGCTGTACTTTTTTTTTTTTCTAACCCTCTTTCTGTTTCATTGTCTCTGACCCCTTCACCTTGCACTTTGATTGCTGCTGTTGGGATGTGGTCTGCACAAGTCCTTAGATATTTCCACTTTACTCATGCTCTCATTCTCACAAAGAAAACCAACATGGCGGCCAATTACATCGCCAGACAATGCTCGCCATAAATCATCCATTGCACTGTCAGACATATTGGGACTCAACACTAGCATTTTTTTTCCTACTTGCTCGCTCCTTGCTTTGTTCCTTCCTTTTTTCTATTTATGAACTGGTTCAGAGAATTATAGTTGCATTGCAGTCATGCTTAGCCACATTCAGTCTGCATATCTACCCCAGTTTCTCTTTTGTTCACTTTTTTTTTTGCTTATATGCCTTTTCAGTTTGTTCTGGCTTCACTTTAATTACATTTCTTTTCTTACCTTTGCTGCTTACTTTAACTTTTCATCAAGGTTGTCATTTGTTTTTATCTTTCTCTTGCCTGTTTCTCTCCCCTATTCCGACTCTGTGTGCTTTAGAGGTATGCCTGTAAATGTTTTTGACAAGGCTTTCCAGAAGGATAATTATTTGGTTCATTAGTGTTAAGTTCAGTAGTTTTTTTGTTGTAAGTAAATTGTATTATTCTTTGTCTTTTTCCCTTCTGTCTGTTTTTATTTATTTTTTTATCCTCCATTGTTTCTGAACTTTTTGAAAGAGGAGCACACTCTCGCATTGTCTTTCAGTGTTTCCCATTTTTACATGCACACGGAGACCTATTTCATTATAATCAAGCAGGAATCTCACAGTTATTCATTTTATAAACTCATAACCAAATATGTAGTTGTGTCTACATGTCACATTGTAGCTCCGTGTTTGTGTCAAAATAGCAAATCGACTTTGACAAAGCGTTAAAGGTTTTTAAATGTATCCATGCCGTGTTGACAGGATTACATGCCGACTTTCTCTCTTCATAAACTATGTATTTGCGTTGAACTTGTTTTTACAAATTCTCTCATCGGCTCGCTCCATGTGAAGTGCGAGAGCGCCTGTATTTTTCCTTCACTTTGATTTATTGCTGGTGCCTGTCAGTATTAACAATAAATAGTACTGGCCTGAAGCAGCAATGTAGGGACATTGATAGAGAGTTTGTGCATTGCCGTTGTATCATTGAAGCCTCCCTCTGGCTGTGCGTTAATTAAAGTAGCAAAGCTTGGGAGAGGCCCGATAACACTTACCAGTGCTGCGTTTATGACTTTTGCAAGCCTCTGAAACACACATGGCAGTGGGCTCACATGCATATTAATCTACAAATAAACACTTGACAGATATGCAAAAACCCACGTGTTGTATCAACTCAGCACATCATAATTAGTCTTTCCTGTTTGTTTTATTCCCGCTGCTTTATTTTCATGCACTAATGGATTCTGTTAATGAATGGGTCTTGCATCATATCACCCCTCCATCCTTCCACCATTGCCTCCATCCTTCCATCCAAGCTTACTTCATTATGTTTACAAAAAGGCAACAGCAGTCATAAAAAGCTTCTCCAGCGCATTTATTCCAATTAGCTGGCTAATTATTTCATTTTCTTATGTGTGTAACTCAACGCTGAAAGAGACTGCCAGAATCTCAGTGGTTTTGAATGTTATTTTTTTGTGTGTGCAGACTTCATATGTTTGTGTTTCTACCTTTCCCCCTGCTGTGTTTACTCTTTTCCCTTGAAAGTTAAGCTGCGTTGAAGAATCATGATTTTTTTTTCTTCACTAAGACTCTTTGGGTATAAAGAGGACTGTAGTGGAGGCTAATTGAAGGTAAATGCTGTTAATGATTAAGTTGACAAGCCACAGCTACTGTAATTAACACTAAGCAATTATGAACTCTGCTGAATATAGTGTCAGAGTTTTAAAATGCAGGCTTTTAAAATTTCCAGAATGAGTAATGGGTTGAGGAGAGACAATTTTGAATAGAAAAACTCAGGATTATAGACTTCATGTGCTATAGAAGATGAAAATAATTTCATGTTTAAAGTAAAAGGTTCGCAACCAGCAAAGATGTTATTTGTAACACATATAACTGGCACTGCCATAATTGTGTTATAATAAAGTGGAGACTTTCAGAGTTCCACCACTAGGCCCTTGTGGGTCCACACTCAGTAGGATGAGGTTTGCCCACAGCCCTGGGTCTAAGTCTCGCACTGAGTTTTTAAAAAATGTTTATCATCCTAGCCATGCTTATACAAGACACATTAGCCAGTGTGCACACAAACTGTGATGGCAAAATCGCTCAATAACTTTTGGTACTCAGGTGAGTGAACAAAAAACACGCTGGTGGAATAACCAACTGACGATGTACTGGAATTCAAAACACTCTAGTTTCTCACAGAAAGTCTCATATTTTCCTTTTGTTGCAGCAGCATCCCCCCACAGGAGCAACAATGTCGAGCAAAAACTAAATATTAATTAAGCCAAGTAAAAAGTCTTCAATAAAACGTGATATATTGCAATTTATAATGCCATTTGTAATCCGCACACTGTCGGCAGCCAAAAGGTGTATGGTGTCTTTGACTCACATCAGGAAATGGATGACATCGCTGGTGTTACCACCATGTTATATGACAGTTTAATTGGCAAATGCTACTGCAGACAGAGTGAGTGATAATGGCTAAGGGTCTAGTGAATCAATTTCCATATGTGCAGTGTGCTGGTTCCCCCACTCTGGATATATTCTGCTCCAACTAAAATCCTGTGATTGATGGCAGATTTTTATTAAACATGGTATCAGACAGTCAACACGACTTTAAAGCCATAGGGATAAGGAGGCAAGATATGTTGTAGGGCAGGATATAAATGTGTGACCTTCAGTAAGATCCATCCCAATGCAATAACACTGTCATGTATTGCCTTTGTCAAAAACAGGATGCTGGTAATTGGGTTATGTTGTCTTTCAAAGGGAATGTGAGCCGCAGTAATGATGGGATAAGCAGGCTGCCTGTGTTATGTGTCAAGACGTGATCCAGTTGTGTGCCGGTGCAAAACCGGAATCTGATTACATCTGGTTTCTGTGTGATTTCCTCTTGTTATCCAATACCTTAAATATGAACCAGAATCAGCTCGTGAGATCACTCGGCTCACAATCATTTGGCAGCGTAAATGGTGAAGATGAATGTAGTGGGACCTTCTGTGTGATATGTCTTTTTCTCTATCTGTATCCATGCATGCAGTTGTGAATGTGCATGGATGTTTCATCTATATATTCCTGATATAATCTATACACTCTGACAGCCAATATAAATCCTTTTATGAAGATCTTTATCTTTCTGATGGGAGTCTTGGCACCATGGCCCTGCTTGGGTCAGATTGTTACATTAGTCTGACAGCTCTGCCTTTACTTGTGATTCCTACAGTTAAAGACATAGTGTGTTACTCTCCACTGCATCTAAAGCCTCATAAGCGTCTCATATTATAATAGTGTAGTGGGAATTATGATGATAATATGTATGATTATAAAAGTGTTAAACCTTTTTTTTTTATATAGCATTTTGTAGTACAGGTGAGAATTTAAGAAACTGTCAATTATCAACACAACTTCAATTTACAGTGCATCCAAGTCCAATCCAGAATCCAGTAGAATCCAGAAAAAGGAAACAAATAATATATCTAAAGAGGATCTAAAGACATAATTAAAGTCCTTGGAGAGAATAAAGCGAGACTTGGGAGGTTCAGCAGTCATATCATTCCCTGACATGATGTGACTCGAGAGATATCCACTATAATATCTACTTATGACTCTTATGACCCTGTAAATAAAATGAAGCATGATTAGTTCTTTCTTTTATATGCAGCAAAGTGCAGATGCATCAGACAGTAACGGCTCCTCATTCCCTAAGAATAACCAAGAGTGACATTTTTATAATTACAATTCTCCTTACCCAAACCACTGTCATTGCTAATTTATTTCCAAGGGTGCAGTCGGAAAGAGGGAAAGAAAGGATGCAAAATGTAACAGGAGGAGAAGGGGACAAAAGAGGAAGAAATGGTTGGAAGCACACAGAGAGAAAGTTGGGGAGAGCAGGATAAAATAGAGGAGAATGGCGATAAAAGGACAGGAAAGAGGAGTCATGCTGAAGGACAATTATTTGCGTGAGAACGGAAGTTGGGGATGAACTCTTGTCTCTTCCTCTCCAACCCTGCTGGATTCCCCCTGGGTTTCTGCTGCAGGTATTGGACTGCAGGTAGACTCTTCCCCTCCCGCTATTCCTCTCTTTTCTCCCTCCATAGTCTTCACCATGTCGCACCAGTCCTTGTTGCCATGGTAACACAGGGCGAGTCGAGCAGTGCAACAAAAGGATGCAGTAAGAGAGAGAGGGATAGAAGGGGAGAGACGGGTCCAGAGGGATCCACTCTTCAATTTCCATAATCCACAGGGAAGAGGGTGCTCCCACTTAGGGCCACCTCAGTTTGAAATTAGATTAAATATACGTGTTTTCTTTTTGAATGCACATGTTCTCACACTGCCATCTGGATCTGCGAGGTTTGGTTTGTTATCTTTTTATCACTGCATTCGATTCGAATGGTTTTTAAAGCCTCACAGTTTAGTTTGGCATGCATATGTCAAAGGAATTCAGGCTGTAAGTGTAAGAGAAAATGCACCTTTAAACTGCTTCAAGATCCAAAATGTTGCTGCCAATGCTTATGTCATATGCAGCGCATCGCCTACTTGGAAGTGATGTATGAACGCTCAAGTGTTTGTGGACTTTCAAACAGACAGGTTTGCAGATACGGCACATACACAGAACAATCTAAGCAAACCGACCAACTCATTACGAACTCTTCCTGCTTACCAAAAGGCAACGATAACAGGAAAGCATGCACAGTCAAAGCAGGCTGAGATTTTTCAGGCAGAGCTTGAGTCTTGAAATCAGCAGAAGAAAGATTAGGGTACTTTTTAAAAACCATTTATAAAAGCTGCTCAGCCTTGTGTGTGAATACACATTCTCTGAATTCACTGCAGGATTCTTCAGAAACTTATTTGGCAGGAGGTAAAAGTCAGATATGATAAATATCTGTTTCTCACCTGGCACTTTTATCTGGAAGACTGTTCATTATTTTAAAAAGCAGATTCCCAATCAAGGGTACACATACTCAGGGGTTACTTTTACAGTAGCTGGGGGCACATGCACAGATCAACTAATCTGGGGAAAAAAGAGTGAATACCAAAAAAAGAAAATGCAGACTTAAATGGACCTCAGAAGGTCTTGCTAACCGATCAGAGAATACACATTTTTACTCGCAATTGGTGGTTGCCAGGCGGTCACCCACAGGTCTCTAGGCCTATGTGAATGGAGCTTAAGTAAGATCAAACAAAGTTGAGGGTAAATTTAAGGAGTTCGTGTTTTAGTTAATGCAGTTTTGAACTCGCACAAATAAACTTTGTCTAAAAGCAATCATTTGCTGTGTTTCCCCAACAAACAAGCAAGTTGTTTTTCTTGTTAAGCAAATATTACCGAGCTCATGCTTTTCTACACAGCAAAGAATACATCCATGACCATGTAGACGGAAGGCTGACACATTTGTGTGCGTGGATGCAGACACAAGCACACATGTACACATAGAATAAGAATTAACCCTGTGAAGTGAGGGGGATAATTCCATGGTAATTAGTGTTCTGTGTAATCAGTTTTTATTTTTCTGTGCTGCTGTTAGGCGCAACAGACAAAACAAAAGGAGGCTTGCATGCATCTCTCCCTCTCTCGTCCCCTAATTACAAACATATCCAATTAATTACACACAAGACCCACTATCATCTGTGTGCACAATGTGAGAAGAAGAGATGAAAATGCAGAGCAGTCAGCAGGAGCAGTGACACACACTAATATACAAAGAAAAAAATAATAATTAGTCACACTGGCATAAGTATGCACATGCACATCTGAGCCCTAGGGCACACGCTTAAGACAAACATGTTGGCCATTTGCGATTTGCGTGATGATTTGGGCACTGACTAAAAGTTGTACAGGGATTCGAGTATGTACATCATGTTGTGCAAGTCCCTCTGTGCATCTTGTAGAGTAAGGTGGACGTAATGTTAATCTGATTTTTGGATGTGTGTCAGCGTGTAAATAGAATAATCACAGGTTGGGTTCTATCCATGGGCTAATTAATGCACATGTGCTGTTTGAAATCAATTTTTACAAATCCCCCTGCACGTCCTTTCAAATTATCCAGCTCCTCTGGAGTTGACACACTGGACAAGCTGGATTTACAAATCTTCAGGAGCAACATCATGGACAGCTCAGACTTTGCCTTAGTAACTTTTGGCTGCAGTACATGTGGCTTGCAAGCAACTTACAGACTGCCGTTAGTCCTCATACAATAATGAACCAATGCATTATGATAACAATGCCACTTATTATCTTGTAACAATGTGTATGTTGAGGGCTGGAATATATTAGACAGTATGTGGACAGACGTTTTTTGTAGTAGTAGGCACATTGAGTGGTGGAAAAGGGGGACATAATGACCTAAGGAACTTTGACAAAAGCCAAATTGTTCTGGTTAATTACTGGGACCGAGTAATCCTGAAACTGGCATGGCTTGGTCACCATCCAAGATCCAAGATCTGGATATTGGGAGATGCTCTGAAATAAGTCTACTATAATATATTAGATTCTCTTTTCAAGCTTATAAATTCATATTATTTTTTTCCCCTTCAACTCTCTATTTTCCTACATACTGTCCTCTCCCTTCTTAAAAACAGTCCTCCACTGTATGCCTACAGATTCCAAAGGCAGGTATATGCTAGCCTTGGTGACTGCCTTATTGTTTAATTAAAACACTGCTCCCTTTCCTCTGCATTGCACTTTCCCTGCATCCTCCCCCACACCATGCCTTTTGCTTCCTTTCCCTGTGAGGCATTCTGCCTATTTCTTTAGTGACGAAAGTAAAAGGCTTTTGCGCCTTGTGTTTTTCAATTACATACACTGCAGAAAATGCAAATCTAGATAGGTGGAATACAGAGAGAAAAGCGAGCATACTAGTTGTCTTCCAGTCTCTGAGTGTCCCCTCGGGGAAGCTGTACAGGTAAAGCAGAGGCGTTTATTCTTATTTAGTGCCTGTGGCAGACTGTGATTTAGCCCACCTTGGAACTACAGGGTCTAAATGAAGAGGAAACAGCCGTGCTGAAAAGAGATAGCAGAGAACGGGTGCAGGTTTGAGTGGATGATAGGAGACAAAGGTGGACAGTGTGAAATAAGTTCTAGTGTAAAGGGGAGAGTTTTATGAAGGACATAGTTAAATAACTTTATGGGAGTAGTGACATAAAATGCATTCAGTTCATGTGATAGAAAAAGAGGACAGAAAAAGTGGGTTACTGTACTGTCTGTGTCATCAGTCCAGGATATGACTAGAGAAAGACTTGCTTGCTGTCATCCAAGGACTTTCAATGCATGCGTGAGAAAGATAAAGACAGATAAACAAAGCTGAAGTCAAGCTCTAGTGACAGTAATGATTGTGTTCTACCCTATGACCCCTTAGGTCTTAGCAATGAGCCTAGCCTACTCCAAAAGCATTTCTGCCCTAAGGCCATGTGTCTTTGGCTGTGAAATTCTTCTCAGTCTCACCCTCTCAATACCAAAACCACCATGAAGTAAACTTTAGTCTGAATCAATGACTCCTCTTCACGGGCTTCTCAATTCTAACAAATTCAATAGCCATAGCTGTAAGCATTCACATCAGTAGCATTCTTTGGCTAGTCTAGTTCCCCTTTTTAATGGAACCCTTTATCAGTGACACCCACAGATCATCAGTTCAAGGTTATTTGTGTTTTTCAACAAGGTTGATTAGGCATGCATTCTTTCAGAGTGCATGCATGTGTGTGTGCTTGTGCCTGCATGGAAAGCCAAAAGAGGCATTGTATCCATCTTTGAGTTTTGACCATCCTTCTGACCCCCTGTGATGACTGTCAGGGCCTTTGTCCACTAGAGAAGCCTCACACAGACACCCTACCGGGGCACCATTTTTTGTTTTGCCATGGGGATTTGTGGATTCTGCTATTTTTTTTTTTCCAATCTAGATTCTTTTGAGGTTTCATTGAATAAAAGTACAGACAAGCACATACACGTTGGGGACACACACTCTAACACACCTTTGATCTTAACACACACCACTAGAGCCTTTAGACCCTTCGCTTTTCCCACTGTCTATTCCTGTCAAGCCCCATGGCAGCCCTATGGCTTTTTCCAGTGACAGTAGCTTTGTCTTACTTTAAAGCATCCAGTAGATCTTGCTTAACATTGTGTGGCTTTCAGAGCCAATCTAGTAGTACTGACTGCAGTAGCATAAACATGTCCTATGGATTGTGTTGCCATAAATGTAGTCTTTTGTGTCAGTAACCTTTTTGGTTGTGTCTGCGACATAATGCATAGACATGAGCTGCATTTTAAAGACTTAAAAAGAAATGTTTATATATTCTCTTTTAGTTTGATCCCAGCACAGTACAGTGTCACAGCTGTCCTTTCACTGACTTAGTTTTATGTGTGTTTGTGAACATGATGTTGCAAACTCCAAAAGAAGTATCACCAGTCCTTTTTTCCTCACTTAGTTAACTTTTATCTGCTTGTGAAGTTTTGAAAAGAAAATTGTCAGGTATTTCCCCGTTAGAACTAATAATATTCATATCAGCAGGTTATTACAGTGTACTTTCAATTGAGTGTTAATCCACATGGGCCCTCTCTGCGTTATCGGGGTGCATACCAGGGGAGCTTTGGAGTTATGCCCATAGAAAGGCCTAAATTACTCTTTTATTCCAGAAAACACACACAGGGGTTTGTGCGCACATGCTCTCACATATTTCCATCTCTGTCTGTTTCTCTCATCCACCCCTTCTGGTTTCCCTCTCATCAGTGCATATCCCACTCCATTTGCCCCTTACAATGGCCACGCTGTATCAGAACCATCCGTGAATCACTCCAGCCATACTCTGTCCCCAGGCCCAGGCTATGACACAGTTGGCTGGGGCAGAAGAAAGACCCTCTGGCACTGCCTCATTAAAATGGTAAAGAGCTGGAGGAGGACAGGAAAGCTAATCCTTCTACCAGTCCCCTCCTGGAGCCCTCATCTCCTGGCCTAAGACCTTTACACACACTCACACACACACACATTTAAAGATCATGAGAAGCTAAGGGGCTATGACTGGGCTTGCTAAAATATATAACCCCTGGGAGATGGGAATGATAGGGCTTACGCAGGACAGTTTAGCAGCTAGGAGTGAAGGAAATGGATTTGGATTGTGTGTGTTTGTGGGGAGGGGGTCTTGAAATTGCTCGAGTCTGCCTGTAAAGGCGCTTTAACAAAATATAGCCTTTTGATGGAGGATGATTGTAGATTTCTAAACATCACATTGTGTGTCTTGCTGTTAAATATGAGATCAATTTTCTATTAAGTACAGACATTTGAACAATATGTATGCTGTGTTTTTCAGTTGCACTGCTGTGAATTTGCCCAAAGACTGATGTTACACAGGCTACTACAGCTGTGTAGTGACAAAAAGAACCCCCCCCCCTTTATTTTTAACACACAGTGACAGCTAGCAAAAAAATTCTGCATTGTGCTGTACTCTGCGGCATTAATTGCATTTATTGATTGCAGTTTAAACAACACAATGTCAGCGACTTATAATGCAACTGATTAAATACACAATCAGTTTGGAAGTACTGGCTTTACCATTTAGACAGTGTTAGTTCCAGTAACACTTCGCATCTAGAAAATCGGAAAAGTGTGTAGGAAAAATGGATGAGGTCGGGCAATGTGCTTACTCAGCCGGTCCACCTGAAGACTTCCCGACAGATAATGATGGTTCGCTCCCATCTTAGAAAGGGGGGGGAGTGAAGAAGGAAAAGGGTGAGTGGAGCCATCTGTCTGTGTCCAAAGTTAAACCACTGAGGCAGCACTCCCTTCCACACTGTGCAATTAACCTGCTATGGAGGAAGGTTCAGCCCTTTAGCTGCTTTTCTGAGGAGATCCTGACAACAATGTGTTTGGATTATGTTAATGTGTTATGAAGTGGACTGAGGTTTTATGCATGTGATAGTTTTGGATTTCTGCTTGAGCATCCATCTAATAATGAACCAAAATCACATTTTTCTTATTCCTACCATTTGACTAAGAATTACTAAAAGTTACTAAAGTGGAAAAACGTGCATTTTGATCACTCATACCCATCGTCATCAATTCTTCTTCTTCTTCCTCTGAATGATAACAATCTACACAAAATCTTTCTGTTTCTTTTTTCTTTGTCTGTGAACTGCTCCCAGACCATCAGGGGTTGAGCAGCTTGCACACAGGTACATTTGAGGCCCCTGAAGGTTCTTATCTATATCTGATATTATGATCCCCTCATGTTGACTTACAGTCGCCCAACACTGGGATGACCCCCATTTTCATCATGTAAACAACATTTGCCACCACTATTTTGTCTACTTTTTAACTTTGTGGAACATAATGGATTTCATTTGATTAATTACTTACTTGGCTGATCACAGCAATTTCCCATCAACTCTTAAGGGACACTGAGCTTTCCACACAGTCTCAAGAATTAACTGAGGAAGGCTTTTCCGATAAATGCTCTTTACAACAGACCAAGGCCTGGCCCTTGCCTTTGTTATGTTTGTGTATGTGTATGTTTCTTCCTTGTCTTTTGAAATACTCCAAAGGTCCACTTGCATGACTGCTGATTCGTTAATTCGCTGACCCTACTCCTCCCGCCCAAGTCATTTTTGAATCACAAAGGGTGTGGACTGTGAAAACTGGAGCTAATTCAGGGGCAATAAGCATCACACTTTGTAGCCGTGCTTTAAAGAGTTATCATGACTGTACATGTTCATTATTCAAATATATATATATATATATATATATATATATATATATATATATATATATATATACTGGTAGTTTTTTTTTTAAAGAAATGGCTAATCTCACTGTTTCAATGCCATTTGTTTCCCTTATGTACTGGAATATTAATGGCAGCACACAATGTGATTTTGGATTTAATTATGTAGTTTGTTTATTTATTGGAGGCTAATGGGGTCTTTATTGTAACTAGTATCATTGCACTAGTTTTTTTTTTTCCTGCTGTCACTTTAGGTCTACATTTGATTGCACTGTTCTATACACTGGTGTTTTTAACAGTTCACATTCACGCACACACACACAGTGCCATGTGTCAGCTGGCAGTTAGCCAAGGCCACAGACATAAGGCGGTGACAGTAGATGACAGCAGTAAGATTAAAGAGTGTGGGAGTTATGAGTATGGCCAGAAGACTAGCAGATCCATAAATATCACATGCAGGGATGCCCCTAATAGTTCACAGCACTGTATCATCACACAGGCCCATCATAGGCGATGGTCCTGCTACAAAGAATTTGAATGCGACATTGCGACTGTGCGTCTGAAGGAGAACGTGAGTTATTTTGAAGGCTTAAACTTGAAATTGAAATTCTCCCCAACACTGCATAACAAAAAAGTCCAAGAGAAAGCACACGGATGAATGCATAATTTTTCTTATTTTTGACAATATTAGTTTTGTTTCAGCCAAAAAAAATCCCCCAAAAAACACTGACCATAACTCTCATGATTCTGCATTCTTTTTCAAATGTTGTAAAAACACAGTTTTCCAGACTGCTGATCACATCATCCATTAAATCATTCTTTGAGCCTCCTCCTCTGCCTTAGGTCATCTCTGAATCTGCATACTGAGGGTGTGTACTGAGTAAGCTACAGACAATAGAGGGCAGTAAGCATCACAGACAAGCACATACTTGTCTTTATCTTGAGATGCATGATGGCATATTGATAATACACTATATGGACACGTCTTAATATTTGAATTCAGGTGTTTTCAGTCCCATTGCCGCAGGTTAATAAAATCAAACACGTAGCCATGCAATCTGCCTTTACAAACATTTGGGGAAAAAATGGGTTATTCTAAAGCTCGCTGAATTCAAGCTGTAATAGGACACAACTGTTACAATAAGTCAGTTTGTGATATGTCTTCCCTCCTAGTTTTTCCCCTATCATCTGTAAGTGGTGTTATTGTAAAGTGGAAGCTTTTAGGAACCACAGCAACTCAGCTACAAAGTGGGTAAAGTTACAGAGTGGGGTTGCCGAGTGTTGACGTGCATAGTGCATAAAAGTCGCCAACGCTCTGCTGACTCAGTAACTGTAGATTTTTGAACCTCCTCTGGCATTAGTATAAAAACTGTGTGTCAGGAGCTTTGTGGCATGAGTTTCCATGGCTGAGGAGTCATGTAGGTGTAGTGTATAGATGTCCCAGGACTTTTGTCTGTAGAGTATATGTAATATCAGTTTTCTTTATAGAGGATTGATAGTTTCTCCCAAAGACTACAGGATTTCCACTGATGCTTCATGATGGTGAACTGGTTGCGCAAAAATGAAGAACAAAAATCAATTGATGCATTAGTTTGTTTTACCGCAAGATATTGAAATACTTTGTGCTTATTTTTAATAAATTATAACTGTTGGATGATTTTATTTAAGTTAAAAATTGGCAGGTACTTCAGATGTGCTATTATTTATACAGAAAAGCACACACAGGCACACTTTTACATTATTTAACAGAGATGCACACAGCGGTGCCAATGCCATTTTCCCTGTGACCAAGCCTTGCAGTTGTTAGACATGAATGCAAATATATTCCAGTGTAGTTACAGCTGGATACTCAGACACAGTCTGCCCCTTTCCACGGCAACACACTGACACACTTACACAAAAACATATACAGTGAATGCACAAGCACACTGAAACAGAGCAATAAACAGCTGGAGGGCCCTCTGTAATTGAACCTGTACTGCTGTTTGTAAGCTGTCACTGCATGTATGTGGGCAGAACACACACACACACACACACACACACACACACACACACACACACACACAGGCACATTTTCTGTTGCATTTGCATCTCATGCATTCCTACTCTCAAGGCTGAGTAAATTTCAGAGTGCTGTGTAGAGATGAGTGGTGCCTGTCTGACTCAGTTACGCTATAAACACATCTCCAGGTATATTATTATGCTGCTAGAGCTGTTCAACATTCAAATAAAATACAAAAAATGTAACAAATAAAAATCATTTGGTACATTGTAGATTTGTTGATCTGCTTGCTGGGATGGGTGTGTGTTTCAAAAGTGAGCTTTTGAGCATGAATAAACACTCATTGGTCCTCACAGTGATCTTTTTCGATCTCCATTTAATTTTTATGCAGAATTCTCTCACTATTTTAACTCTTTTTCTTACAATTTTCTTGCAGTGTTTGTTCAGATGACATATATTTTTGTATACAATTTTTGTGTGTAAAAGAATTCCTTGCTTCAGCCAGTGTGTGTGTGTGTGTGTATATGGGTGAGCATATTTGTGTGTCCCCAGAGAGGTGTGCTTTCTGCTCTGAGTGGGTGTTTCACAGACAGCCAAGAGACCAGCAGGGAAATTTCCCATCAGCCCACGGTGCAGTGTGCAGTGCAGGTTAACCACTGAAGGCTCTGAAATCCATAGCTGCAATACAACGCAGCCTTCTATCTCTCTCTTTAGCTTACGCGCTCCCTTCACTGCTGTTTCCTCTGTTTCTCCTAGCATCCTGTGCAGTTCCCTCTTTCTCTATTTTCCTCACTCTCTTCCTCATTCTCTCTCTCTCTGTCTCTCAAGATGAATCAGAGCAGAGATGAAAAGCTTTCAGGAATGCTGGCAGACAGGCAGTGCCTTACAGTAATCTAACCTGGGGAAGATGAAAGCCAGCTGGGAGGCTGGGAATAGAGTAAAGCGGGAGGAAAGGTGAGAGAACAGAACGACAGGATAGAGTTTAGGGAAAGAAAGGACCAGAAGAGATAGATAGACAGAGAAAGAAAGGGCAAAAAGATTTGGTGAGGGGGTTTGTGGAAGTGTGGGACTCGGCATTAACAAGATGGATAGTTTGTAAAGAATGCTGAGGGGTTAGATAGCAAAATGGGTAAATTGCTTGGAGGAGAGGGAGTTAGGATAGTGAAAGGATGAAGGACACAGAGGATAGCTGCAGTAAACCTGCCTGGAAGTGGAACCAAAAGGAGAAGGAAACTGTTAGAAAAGGAAATATAAGTATCACGATAGTGATTAGGAGTAGGTTTTTTTGTATTGCCTTGCAGCCATGAAAACCTATTCAGCTTTACCATTAAGTATACTGGCCTCTTAAAATCTTAGTAATTGCTCATCTTCTGGGTGCTCATATTTCTTGACCTGTCTGGCTTTGGCAAAGCTTTTTGTCGCCCGTGTTTCGAGGCATTTGCTCTGTTTAATAAAGTTTTATCGCAGCCAAAAGAAATTGAAAAGTACAAAAGTTTTCCTTTTGATTATACAGCACACTTGAATCCCAGCCCTCTTTGAACTTCTTGCTGTTTTGTTAATAGAATTAAAAAAATCTTGTGATGGTGCAACGTTTTGCAAAAATTATGCTTACATATTCAGTTACGGATGTTTTTTTTTTTAACGTGCATACAAAACATTTTGGCATCAAAGGATTTTTTTCTGTCCCTCTAAAGGAAAATTACCAATGGATTTTTTTAAAACATTTTTTAAAGTGGAGTTTTATTCATCAAATGGTCAGAAATAACAGGAAATGGACTTCAGCCGAGTAATGTAGCACAGTCTTTTTTGCCTTGCCTAAACTATATGTGCGACAGTTATTGTCCTTATATGCACTGTGACCCCGTCAGGGAGTGGTGATGTTTAAGGAGACATGTGTACGGCTTTAAGGTAGATGGTAGCAGACAATGCAAAAGGAAAGCAAAACACTAAGGTGTGAATTAAATGAAAGCAGACCATGAAAATAGGCTGTTACATTTGGCATTGTAATTACTCTAAGTCAGTGTCATTTAGAGAGGTTGACACATAGTGTAATTATGGCTGTCATACAGAACCAGGAAACCCAACACAAACCTGTGGAGTTTAAATTTCAGATCCTCTTCAGTGGAACAAACTCAATTGCAACACTGCTCACTGAACACTGAAGTAGCATCAAGTGTACCACTGTTGTCACTCGAAATGGCTTTGGCATTTGGGGGGGGGCTCTTTCGTGTGTGTGTGTGTGTGTGTGTGTGTGTGTGTGTGTGTGTGTGTGTGTGTCTTTGAATCATAATGTAGGTGGAGAAGGCCTGTCGCTGCTGTGACAAATCCCTCCTCATGCACCTTGTACTTCCTGCGCAGAATGAGAGAAGCGCGCCGCACCGAACAGCTTCCCACCTAATTGAAATTTTGAGGTATAAGAGGATTTCTGTGCAATGCAAGCTGACAGGCCTCATTCACCAAATATCCTCTTAGATTCCTCTCTCACTGTGTCTCTCCTCGAAAAAGAATTAACTTTTATCTGTCTCAAGTTTTAGTGCAGCTTACACCCATCTTTATCTAACATTCTGCAGGTGATGTGTCTCAGTTCCTCTCAATCTCTTCTCTTTGTCTCTTATTCTCTGTCATTCAGGCTTGCTGCTTTGCTCTGGCAGTGGCACATGGTTTGCCTGCTTTTTTTTTCGGGGGGGGGGGGGTTGTCATACCTTGATATATCACATCATAAAGGGAAGAATAGGTAGACGGGGGGGTAAGGGATGTGTATAACAAAACTGAGAAGTGACGGGGGTACGAGAGGACGGGATGGCAAAGAGACTGTAGAGAGAAGGAGGAAGAATGGGAGAAGTACGCCAGAGAACAACTTGAGTATTAGATGAACTTGTGGTGACTGTCATAGCAGCCAGGTTTCAAAAGCAGTGGCTATCTCTTTTTAAGAACTTTAAAAGTATATCTTCAATAAATGATAAAGCCTTAACAAGTCTTTAGGTAGTAGTTATAATATTGTTTATTTGCCAGCTGTTTAATGATGTGGTACGGTGGTGCAATGTTTAGCATTCCTTGCTGTTGCCTCACAGTAAGAAGGTCTCTGGTTCGAGGCCTTTTTTTCCTCTTTTCCCCTCAACTCAACTAATTGTGGCAGATGTCTCAAGTGTCTATTTGCCACCTCATAAATAAAAGAAAATTGAATGAAATCCAATTCAGCTGAATGCACTGCACAGCAAGTAGACATGGGTTTGAACATCTGGATTGGCTGGAGCCTTTCTCTGTGGAGTTTGCAGATTCCCTCTGTGCCAGCATGGGTTCCTCTCACAGCTCAAAGGCATGCATGTTAGGTTAATTGGTTATTCTAAATAGGCCATGGATGTGAGATAGCTAAAGTGCTGTATGAATGTATGGGTAAATGTAGCGTGCAGTCTAAAGCCCACTGAGTGGTCAGTACGACTAGAAGAGCACCGCATGAATTCCAGTCCATTCCATAATTGAATTCTAAACTATAAACATTATGTGTAAGGCGATTATAGCCATTACTTTGGCTTTTATGAAGTTGAAATGGAATTTTATACATGTTTTAAAGAGGGCACAAGCAGGCAGGTGAGTTGGTGAAAATTACAAGCGTAAACCTTAGGAATGAGGTCAGTGTCCTGTTTGCGTTTATCGCTCTTGGGTTAGCTTTAGACACACAAACTACACAACAGAGTTAAGTCCAAAATCTAAATCAGGTATGGAGTAGTTATACTTGTATGACCAGTCAGCAAGAGCAAGCAATGCAGGCAAAAGGGTAAGGTCCAAAAATGGGCAACAATGTCTAATGTAAGAGCACAACTTCAATGATACAGGGTTAAACTGCACAGCACTCAGTGTTCCTGTTCTTCCCGTTTCACACTACAGTAGCTAATGTGCTTGTTTCTATTTTGTCTGTGTAATCACCCACAGACTCACACACACACACACATGCCTGTGCGTAACACATTTGTTAAAGTATAGTTTTATTTGAACACGATTGCATGCTTTTTTTTAAAATCTATTCCCTCGTCTTTGTGATTAGATAACCAACCATCCTGAAACAACATGCTCATTTATTTATTGGGTGAAGTTATTTGACTCCCACTGTGAAGCCTCTATTATCATGCACAATACACTGCTTTTATACTATCTCATAATACATGGGCGTGAAACTCTAATGTGCTCCCTTGATAAATCAGTGCTAATTTTAGAAAGAAAAAAAAAACCTCCTGCAGCGGCAGTGTAAGGGGTGGGATATACAGTAGTTGGGATGTCTTCATTATAAGAAAGGGGATATGCTTTCAGAAGCAAAACATGACCCAGTCAGGAATAAATGGAATGCATTATTTAGCTTATATCACAAGGTAGAGCAATTGCCACACCACCAAGTAATAAGTGTCACACAAAGTAATAAGTCATGTTTTTTGTGGTTGTTTTTGTTTTTTCTGGCAAGCCCTCCAGCAACCCTATCACTGTATTAAAGTTAAAGTAGAGTCTCAGCCTAATGTTATATTTCTAGTATGTCAGACATAATTCAGGGTGAGGTATTGTACCCCATACAGGGAGACATAGAAATGAAATTGTGTTATATGTTGTGATTAATGTGCTCGCCTCCGGTGGATGTTTGGAGTGAGAATAAGACAGGGACAGGAGAAAATAAAATAAAAGTGACCTTAAGCAACTGGCCTGTTTCTTCGGGGTGCGTACAGTATATCTCGTCTCTGTCCTCACATTTCTGTTTTGATGGACATTTCATAGCAACGCCAAACTCTTGCTTGTATTTATAAGCATTTGCATTGTCAAGCAAACAGAAAAAAAAAAGAAACATTGCTCTCAAATAATTACAAAAGAGGGAGTTTGCCATGGTCACACTTCATTTTCAATCACCTGTGTGTAGAAGGGTTTTAAGTATTGCATTTGTATGCATAGTTACCATGTTAAAAAGGCACACAAGCAAGCTATTTTTTTTGTTTTTTTTAGTATTGCTTTTGTTATTGCACTTAATTCATTAAAGAATACTTTTAGGGGTGCAACAAAATTCTTGTTTTTCTTCTAAAAATTAATCTTTAACATTACAGCTTTTTAGCATGTTTTAACCAGGCTTTATTAGCTCCACGTTGCTAACTACTATAAGTAATATGAGCACAGTTTTGATAATTTGGCATGTATCACAACACACTGATAATAGCTTTGATCCAGTGATGTTTTCTGATTGCTACACGCAGTATGTGAAATGTACACTTACTGCTCTAGTAAAAACTGTATCAGGAGGCGTTGCTTTTGCAGGCCCTGTGCAGCTGGTGGACTAGAAAACTGTTAAAACAACCAGTTATGCATTTTTTTCAGACACATACACAAGCGTCATGGACTGCATCCGAGCCATTTTCAGTGGACATTGGCCTTTAGTCTCCTTGCTCTTTTTCATTCTCTTTCCTCCAACGTTTCCATTATTATAGCAGTTGGTGAATCAACACATGCCTCAAGGGTTTAGCGCAGTGTTATTCCTCGCGCTCCCCATCCTCCTCCTTGTTTTTCATTTTCTCACTGTCTGCCTCTCTGTCTCCTCTCTCTCTGCTAGGCCAGCAATGCAATTTTTCACTTCAGTGGGAAAACAGGTATAATAGAGGGAGTGTGCCAGTCTGTTTAATAAAGGAATAAAGGCAAAGGGGAGAGATGAGAAAGGAAAAAGGAAGTGCCCTTGGGGCTGAGAACAAGGGAATGCACAAATATATGCACACATACACAAACACACTTGTGTAGACAGTAAGGAGGAACCACAGAATCACATCTGCTTATCTCTGAGGAATTGGTTTTGAGGTGCTTCCCTATTTAATTAGAAACTTTGGTAGGTAGCTCGTAAATCACCACAACATTGAAGTGAACGGTAGGGAATGAATGCTTCCAGTGCACGTGTTGGTGCACACATGCATATGCACACAGATCTGCTCAGGTCTGAAAGGTAAGAGCATTGATAATTTATGAATTCATGAATACGAGTGGTCTCCAGCTGAAGTCAGTTATCCATAAATTTAATCTGTGTGTATGTGTGATTCTGCTCAGGCATCACCACACAAGTAGAATACCATATTTTTCAGGAGAATGTTTAAAAACAGTTTCCTTTATCGCATTCATGCTTTTTATTTTTTATTTATTTTAAGGAAAATTTTCTGTTGCAAGGTCACTTTACTCAGTTATGTGATTATATCTGACCAGAGACTCAAGACAGAGGTAGTGTTAAGATGACCTTTTTGCATTCTGGTGTATGTGATTGTGTGGGCATAAAACTGTGCACATATTTAGTGCTTGAAATTTGTGTGTGTGTGTGTGTGTGTGTGTGTGTAAGAGTATGCCTGTGTCTCTAGAGTTATTCTGATGGCAGTGTGTTGTAACAGGATCCAGGGTGAAGTCTGCTCTCAGACAGCGTCTGGCTCTCAGTTCCCCATCTATTATTCACACACCTGCACACACGCGCACACACGCACACGCACGCACACGCACGTACGCACGCACACACGCACGCACACACACACGCACGCACACACAGCCTTTTTCTCTACACTTTATTTGCCAAATGGTTAAAAGTTCAGCATCGTTTAGCTTTTTTTGTTGTTGTTTTTGCTGTTGTTTTTTTTTTGCACTTGTATCGGTGTAACTCTGTGTGCATTTAATATATTTGTGCTTATCTCCGAGGACACCAGTCACACTCTTGAAGTCAATGAACTGCTCTGTTTGTCCTGGTAAACAAGCTGAAAATAAGTATTGACCAGAGAAAAGGGGACAGACTGATAAGCAAGTAAAAAAGAGAGAAAACCACTAAAACAAAGCATAGTTTGGTAAAGAATGGCAGGAGAGTTCTCAAAGTCGTGCTTTCACCTTGGCTAAAGTTGATCAGAGGCTGTCATTAGGCCATTATCAGATCCAGACATCTTTTTGGGGACTTGACCCTTCTCCAGCACCCTTGTTGAATATGCTACTGATTGACATTTATAGAAGCAGAGTATGTTCTGGTCAAGAAAAACCCACACTCTACCCTGTTACAGCTTGGTGCGAGATGCATAAAGGTCACGGGGGGGGGGTGTTAACGAGTGATCCTTTGAATGCTGATCAAAGTCTGTCATTGGACCTTTATCTGCCAACCTCATATTCATCCCAAAGAGAAATATAAACCTGTTTTGTGCAAGACAGATCAAAGGTTTACCAACAAACAGATCCTCTACTCATGATCCTCAGTGGTTATATAAATTGGTGATTGACAGTGAGGGAAGCAGGATTTAGATAACTGATAGAAATTCAGTTAAAAGTGCCCAGTGGAGATTTTTAAAAGAAAACAAAAGTTCTATTGTATTTTCAAAAGCAGGCATCAAATACATTTTCTTCTCAAAAAACATTTGCAAAGCAGTTTTTTTTAAAAATTGTAAACCCCTTTTCCCCAAATGTTTTTGCACCTAAGATGTTTAAACTCTTATCTGTGCTTCAGCACCATTAGAAAGCTGTTGCATAGGTCCTGAATTCATCCGTCAAGCAGGATGCCATCTCCACACATACAGCTACAGTCTTAAACAACTCTGTAAAATGATGCTGTGGTCCCTATAGAGCCCTGTTCTCATCACTATTGAGGTCAGAGTTGCATGAAGAGAAGATATCAACTGAGATGGTTCACAGTAGAAATGTCTCTAGTTCACAATCATCCCTGCAAGTAATTTGACAAGCTGTTCTCAAGTATAACAAGGAGAATTAGCTCTATTTCACAGGCAGAGTGGCAACAGCAAATATGGATTTCATTGAGTTTTTTTCTCCTGCTTATTGCACTTAATCATTTATTTGTGGGAATATCATCACTTTATTTTTAGTGCCTAAAACAATTTAGCAGTCTTGAACTTCCCTGCCTTTGTTTGATGCATTGCCGGGTTTCACAGTCTATGACAGGCACCTGTTGAGTTAGTGCCATAGCTGAAAACTGTTGGCAGGACTGTGTGTCGGATCAGATGCATACACATTTCTCTTCATTCTTGGAAATGGAACAGCTCAGATCTGTGCTGCCTCATTCAACATACAGTACTCCAGTCATCTGCTGCTAATCCATTCAGATATATTGTAGAGTCAGTGCTTGACAGGTCAGGTGCTGTTTTGGTGGCAGAGCAGCATATTAGGATAATAATAAAACTAGATAATGGAAATGCACTTAACTTGCTTGTAGAAAGAGAGAATAGCTGGATATTTATTTCCATTGCTTTACTTTTCAACCTTTCTTTTTTTCCCCTCTGCTTCTCTAACATAAAGCTAACCATGTTTTGCTTCACCACATGTGCAATGTCCTGGTCCTTGCAATTCTAAGGGTATGGCTGAAAGCCTTGATTTGATACAATAGGCTGATATGGTGACCTCACTTCTCCGGGGGGCATGTTGACTTCATTAATGGTTCCCAAAGCCTTTTAGCTCTCGCACTGTGGCCTCTGGTCACATTATATAATGAGGTGCACTCCAGTCAGTGGCACTGCCACCAGGTTGCACCGCTAATAGAGACACAGGTGGTGATATGCCCTCAAATTATGCCATTGCCTCTGTGAGGTTCTTGTGGGCCAGACAGTCACTCCAGCAGAGGCTGCAGGAACAGCAGTTCTTGTCACTGCAGACAAAATGAGGTAACAAAAGAAGAACTTTTGGGGAAATAATAGATTTGAATGAGAAATGTGCATATGGACTTTCCTCTGCTAGGAATTTGTCTGCACTAATGAAGTAGGTCAGGAGGGTGCTACCTTTCACTTCTAAGACTCTGCCATGGCTTCCAATAAGACAGACTGAATGATGCGTATAGCAAGCAAAAATGACAAAAGTGAAAAACTGATGGACGAAGATATGAAGCAAGACATAAGCATATGAGCTGGAACAGCTGATGGCAATTGGATAGAAGAAGCAAAGTATTTTTGCCCACTGGGTCCTTCCTGCCCAGTTCTGCACAGACTATAACAAAACATGCTGATCTATTTTTCTGTATTATCTCTAAAAATGAACACCATCAGTAACCAGATTTCAATGTGCTTTATAGGGCACAATGAAAAAAAAAAAGCCTTCAAGGCTACTTATTTCCAGTCACATTTGACAGCAAAAATAGTGCGAAGGATCTTTAGTCTAAAGACATGCAAGGACGATTGCAGAGAGGGTGAGCGAATGGACAACATATAAAATACTGAGTCTGAGCTGTGACAGAAGGGACTACAGCATAATATAAAAGGAGGAGTGAAATTTCAGAACAGGAGGGGAAAAAAGTAAATGAGAGAAACTGAGTGAGACATCAGAAGTCAAGAGGTCACAAATGTTCTCTAGATTGAACTGGCCACAAGCCTGCAGGTATTTTAGACAACCTCATGACTTAAAGATGGAGACAGAACAGCAGAGAGAGAAATGGAAGAAAAAAAGAGCAAAGAAATAGCAGAGCAGGGAAATGAGTAACAAAAGCTGAGCTGTGAGCCCCCTGCCTGGTCACAGTGCTCTAAGGCAGCTCAAAAGTGAAGGCAATGATAGCAAGGAAAGCTGTCACTCATCCTTTGAAGGAATCGAGGAGATTGAGCGAGGGAAGGCGAGCAGGGGGGAAAGTTAGGAAGCCTCCGGACACTTGTCCCCTTTCACGTTCACCACCATCATCCCTCACAATAACATTGTTGTACTCCTCTTCTTGCCTTCTCTGTCTATCTCTCAGCAGGTGGATAAGGTTAGATTAGTAGACCACATGGACCTGCAGGCTAACAGGTACCACACCTTTAATGCTACAGCGGTCAGTCACCGAATCAGGGGGTCCCCCTGCAGCTCTGCCTGATTTAGTGTCAGATCTCAGGAGGGAGGTGGTTAAAAATATTTACTGGAGTAGCATTAAGTGCACATATGCTACCGCTGATTCAGCCTTTTACTTCCCTTATTTGTTACTTCATATTGCTGCTGCTATGTCCTCCACTATCTGCCAAGCATCTGCATTATACCATTTTTCTAACCATCAAAGAAATACAAGTTTGTTAGGTTTAAAAGGTTGTGTATCCATCCAGCCCTTATTCCTATCCAGTTCAGGGGCATGGTGGGGCCAGAGCCTATCCCAGCTGTTATAGGGCAAGAGGCGGGATACACCTTGGACAGGTCGCCAGTCTATCTCAGGGCTTATACTGAACCGGAGCAAGCAAAACAAAGATGTGTTTTTATCATGCCGTTCCTTTTATTCCTAAACTGCTAAGCCAAAAATGACTCATCTATAGAAGATTACCCTAAACAAGTTTAAACTCAACAGGGGCACCATCGTAGAAGTCATATTTCTCCACATTTTTGACAATGGCAATGCAAATCTTTGTAGTTGCTTCCCTGCCAACAATGACATTTCCTTGATTTGCACCCACATAGCACCTTCTCTCAAAGAGAAGGCATCAGGGAAAGGCATTAATTAAAATCCTGCTGTGTAGCAGATATGCCTAATTGCAAACATAAAACAGAGAATAGTGAATTAAAGCATAGAATGAGTTCAGTTCCACTCAGTGGGGTTTTTTTTTTTTGCCCACTCATCTTCCTATACAGAGGAGCTGAGTTGAGGGGGAAAAAAGAACAGGAATTTTAAATCTGTCTTTAATAAACTGAATGAATGTTTTACTTTCATGAAGGAAAGCTGTAAACCACTGAGTCACTGTTGTATTATTTGAATAACTACAAGATGACACTATTGTAACTTGTCATAAAATATGAATTGCTCTGCCCAAAGACAATGTAGATGTAGAAAAAAACCCATAGCATTAGCTATTGATGTGTCACCTACAATACTTGTTGAAATTGAACAGATTTACTGCATCCTGGCCAGACACCTTCTTTTCAGAATAAAACCACGTGTCTGTTTTTGATTGTCCCTAATAACTCTTGCTGGCAATAGCTAGCGGATCATCTGAGACTCTGTATTCTAACAATGCTGCATGACCAGCCTGGCATCCCACATTTGGGTGCAACATTCTTGTTAATACCCTCAGATTAATGTCAAATTATCTACACTCCCCCACTAGTGTTGCACCAGTCCATCTCGCCTCAAGCTAAATATCGAGGCATTGAAAGTGGAAGTGCAGAGCTTTTCTGGCATTGATTGACACTGAGAGATGGAGCCAGTCCGCCTCTAGCCCCCTTTCCTTCTGTTATTCTTTCTGCTCAGCCCCCCCCCCCAGCCCTCTTTTCTCTCTGTCTGCCATATGTTTCAGCAAGCTGGACAGATTTGGGCAATCAGACAGCGACCATTGTGTTGCTGTCGGTATGAATAGAATGCGTGGAGAGACACATTGCCATTATGTAGTGACGATACGTTGCTTCTTTTCCCCCCGTCTCTTTCACGGTTAATGTTCCTCTCCCTTGTCTCAGTCTATCTGCCTGTGTCTCTTTCTAGTCTCTTAATACATGTCCTGCTTTGCCTGGATGAGTGCCTAACACTGCTGTCTGCTTTAAACAAGGGTGAAAACCTGAGCCTGAGTGTGGCAAGTCAGGTTGCGGTGTCTTTTGGCATTTGGCCGTGCTGTTCGCTGTTCAAAATGTTTATGATGGATATCTCAAAGTGAGAAAAGGCTTAAGGCCTTAAAGACATGACCTGTGGACAACTTGATATTGCCACTTGTATTCTGTCATACTTTTAGAAATACTTCTTAGTTTGTAAAACTAACAGAATAAGTATTTTAAAGATCTTGTAAGTAATACAAGATCTTTACAAGAGTTGTTTTTCTTGTTGTTTTTTTTTTATATATATAACTTTGGACTATTGGATTTTAATTGGTTATAATTTATTTTATTTACAGCTACTGGTGACTATAACACTGACATTCTGCCTGCATTTTAAACCAAAATGTCTAAAACACTAATTCAAAAAAAATTTGATAAAGATAAACTAATTTATGTCTTATTTCATTATCAAGTGAAGCCAAGCCAAAACAGTTTGTCCATAGCATTAAGCAGCTAAAGTTAGATGCTGCCAAACCAAAACTTCCTAATTGTCACAACAAGATTTGCAGACACTGAACTGTGCTGAACTGAACAGCCCCCCTGTGCTGAAAAAAAATGGTCAGCTTTGAGGTTTTTCCATTGTAAGCTTTCTGTTTTCTGGTCTGAGTTTTGTCTGTTCTGCTACTTCCTGTTTTATTTTGAAGGGTATTCCTTCATGTCGCTCCCTGTCCCTTTTTTCTTCCATTTGTTTTCTTATTACTTTATTACCATTCTTTCCAGTGTGTATTTAATCTGGAAGTGTTTATCAGATTGTTGTTATTCACCTCTTGTTTCTAATTTCCCATTGTCTTTTTGTTATTTTCCATTTATCTTTGGTAATTTGTGCTACCTTCTTATACAGTAGCCCCATTCGTTAACTATTTCTCCTTAAGGCACTAAAGATCCATTTGCTTTACTACCTTCTTTTAAGTATGCAGACCTTGCCTGCTTTAAAAAAAATAGAAACCTTAACAGTGGAAGCCAGGATTACTTTAGCATATCCAAAACAAAAGAGTTCATGACCCCTTTAGCTGCAGAAATGCTGGCAGGGCACTGAGTTTGGCCGTGTGTGTGTTTCAGAAGATTAGTAAAATTCTTTGCACAAATATTGTGGAAATTTAGTTCTCCCAGCATGCTGGATGACTTTGGATGACTTTCTGCTCCGGCCCACTCACCTCACTGTGGTTCCATGATACGTGTCAGACCATAGTGATACTTTAGTCAGCAGCTTATTCTGGCTTCCCCTAGCAGCATGTTGGTCACAGTGTGTGTTCCAGCCATGGTGAATTAGTTTGTGTGCCACGCAAAACAGACTGCAACTCTGTGTGACAAGCCTACTTTTTGCCACTCCAAAATCCATGCCGTCATAGGCAAGGACATCATTTTGCAGTCTCTCTCACTGTCCTTACTCAGAACCAAAAAGTTTCTCTTCCGAAGTTTTTGTATGTTTAAGAAGTTTATTTTCAATATGGAGTTTCAGCAGTTAATTCACTTCCTCCCACAGTCCATACACACTTACTTCATTAGGTACAAAGGTTCAACTGCTCAGTAACTTAAATATCTAATCAACAAACCATATGGCAGCAACTCAGTACATTTAGGCATGTAGACATGGTCAAGATACATGCTGAAGTTCAAACCAAAAACTTAAAATTGGGAAGCAAGATGATTAAAGTGACTTTGCTTATTGGGACCAGATGGGCTGGTCTTGAGTATTTCAGAAACTTCTGATCTACTGGGATCTTCCCTCACATCTCTATCTCTAGAGAGTTTACAAAAAAAGAGAGAAAAAAAAGGTCATTGGAGAGCTTTATGACCACAGTAATAACACACCATGCCACAAAGCTCACATCATCTTAAACTGATTTCTTGAACATGACAGTGAGTTCACTGTACTGAAATTGCCTCTATAGTCATCAGATCTCAGTCCAATAAAGCCCAAATAAACCTTTGAGATGTGGTGGAGCGGGAGATTCATATCACACATGTGCATCTGACAAATCTGCAGTAACTATGTGATGCTATCATGCCAATATAGACCTAGATCTCTGAGGAATGTTTCCAGCATCTTGTTGAATCTATGCCATGATGATTTAAGGCAGTTTTGCCAAGGCAAAAGGGAATGCAACCCGGTACCTAATAAAGTGGCCAGTGAGTGTATGTGATATTAACTGACTAGTCCAAACTGGTCATACACTCACACTGTAGGTGTGGATGTGTTAATTGTTGACTGTGCCTCTGTGTTAGCACTGTGATTGATTGGCAACAAGTGTATTCCCCACCTCTCGCCCAGTGTCAACTGGGATATGCTCCAGCTTCCAACTGTGACCCTCCAGCCAGGGACAGTTAATGATGTGCTACCTTCAGGTTGATCTTTTGATAATGTGCTGTTATCTAGATGGTGTGGCTGTGGCTGTGTATCTCCTACATTTAATCACAGCAGTATTTTTTATTTCTCTTGATGATTGACTTGACTAGTCCTAAGATGTGGACAGTCTATCTCACAATGTGATGTAAAGTGGTTTCTGCACAATAGCAGCCCGAGTTCAGAGATTATCCAAAATCAATAGATGTTCTGAGATGTGTAACCAGAGGTAGTGAATTTCAAAGGGCAATTTTTTGCTAGAAGAGGGTTCCAGAGGGGCAACGAGATTATTGACTAAGGATATGGAAGGTGTTTGTTGATTCAACCATGACAAAACAGGCACTCGGTGTACTGACATTGCAATAATCTTATTTAATATATCTTTTCTTTACTGTACTCTAATACATTTCTGAATTTCTTTCTATTTTTTGTCATACAAAATGACGAAACATTTCAGAGCATCCTATCTTAGCATTCTGTTTTTACCAGCTCACAGACATGTAGAGTCAGAGGAAATACCATACCTTCCATGTGCTTTTGCGGCATAGAGTGCCAATGTGAGCAAACTGAGCGAGGGTAATCCTGTGGTTTTCACACCGGAACGGCTTCCCCGTCTGTATCGCACCTTCTGCTAGCTGTTAGCCCCATGGAGAGAGGGAAATGGTGACTTTAGGCATATGATTTTTCATGGACACATTCAAGGCAGGAAATACCATCTGCACACAATGTTCCACTTGTTTTTCTCTGCACACTGACTGTTTTATTAAATCATCTGTAGTCATTAGATTCATTCTTTTTGATCTGCACTGCACATTCTGTTCATACTTTTTTTTGTAGATTCCAAGAAAAACTTGTATAGTCAGGCCCGAGTAGCTTTAAATATCTATATAAAAAACATTTTATATGCACTAAATGTATTTTTGTGACAGTGCAATCACTGAGAAAAGATCACTGCAGAACCCACTGTTCATGATAGAACCGTTGTAGTTATCTGTCACAGCCACTAGGTGGACACTGTATCTGGATAAAGTACTTTGGTCACTTTTGTGGAGGATTTTTCACTGTATGAACTGTGATGGTGTGAATCACTTGCATGGTGCTCCCGACACACTCAGGGCTATTAAAGGAATATTTACTACACAAGTATGCCCTGTGTGTGCGCTCTGAGTCAAAAGTGCCAGTAAATCTCCCAGCTCTTCCCAGAGTATCCCTTATTAGCATATAAGCATCTCCAGCCAGACAGCCTGTATGTGTGTGTATAGGCGTGTGAAAGAGAGAGACAGTGAACTGCCAGTGTTTCTGCACACGCAGTCACTTGTGTGAATACACTCATGTGTATGTGTTCATCTATATGTGGGCCTAGTGCATCTCTCACCTTCCCACTACTCTGAGGCAAAATGAAGTCTGTCTGGCAGTGAATGTCTATTGTGTAGCGCTAATGTGATAGCAGAGATTAGCATTGTAATCCATTTAGCATAGAGCAGCTAATCCACTTTATTACTGTTGAAAAGGAATCTGATAATATTGGCTAGCACCAGTGTGGCTGCCTTAATGATTTTAGGCTGATGGAAAAAAAAAATACTTTAAGATATATTAATAATTACGGTCTCTGATAATAAATCTGGGATTAGTAGTTTCATAACAAACCATATCATTAATTGTAATTTTTTTTTTGTTTGCTGTGCCTTTCTGTGTCTAATTATGAAGCACTTTTCATGTAGTAAGTGCATAGTTTATATAAATTCTTTTAGGAGCTGAGTTTGATATCAAAGCAGATGAAGACAACTTTGTTTTAAAACCTACAGCCCCTTTGTATGTGCCAATTATTGTACAAACAAGTCCACTGGTCCTTGATTTAAATCAGTCTTTCTCCCTTGTGTGTTCCCCCCGGTCCCAGTGTGACTAAACCAGCTAGCGTTGCATTCTTGCAGACGTGCTCTGTGCTCCCTGGTGGCTTGTTTGTTTTGTTGGTGGTCAGATTGAGGGATAATATACAGGAACTTCCCCTTGAAGCCTCTTTGCTCCTTGGTGACTGTGGATCTGTCCCAACACAATAAAACTTTATATTCAGTGGCTGCTATAGACTGTCAGCCCTTTAACTCTACACAGCAAATGACTTGAAACCTTATCACATGCCGCGGAGGTAAACTGACATTTCCATATATGTGCATGCACAAACGATGAATCATGTGTGTGTATACTTGAAGACCTAAAATTAACACCCCCCCAATTGGGCAGATAAGATAACCCCACCTGCTGAATTGAGCCCTGGCTTACAAGAAAGTTTCTTTCTTCTTGTGTCCTTCTCTTCTTTCCTTCCCTCCTATTTGCCTTCTGTTCCTTTCTTTGCAACTGACCCTAGTGCGTACAATGGTTCCCAGTGGAAGCGTGTTGGGCTTTGTTAAAAAAAAAAGAACTTAAGGTTCTTTGAGATCGAGGTCACTACACAAGCCAAGCAGGAGGCTTGAATAAAAAAAGGAAGAGAAATGAGAATGAATGAGAAACAAAAAAGGAGGGAGAGTGGGGTGAACTCAGGGTTAAAGAAGGTGTCTGTTTAAAGAAATGTGATGTTGTGAAAGGGGATATCAGTAGAAACAGCAGGGTAGGGCAGCACTTAAACTGCAGCCTGTGTACTTAGGCTTCTTTTTTTGCTCTACAATGGTTGACTGTCAAAGCAAAGACAAAGGAAAGTTGTTTTGAACTACAGAGAGCTCCAGAGTCTTTGGTTTTTGTTATGTGGAGGATAAAGGAAAGGTAGAACCAACTAACATTGTTGCTTACTATAAAGAACATCCTGATTGAGTTTCTTAACATCGCCTTAAAAATTATAGTGATAGAAATTTAAAGCCTTGAGAGAAAAAGAACATATCATGACTCATAGTGCCAATAAAAAAAAAAAAAATTCCTAAAATAAATCTTACAAGGTGAAGCTGAAAAAATGGAAATGCCCGCCAGTCCTTTTCATCCAGTCCCTAACAAAGACAACCACCTTTCAGGGCCATTTTATCGACTGGCTCAGTCAGACTTCCTGATCTGAAAGAGGCTTTAGCTTAAGATGTGTCACCCTATGATATTCAGACAGATAGAACATAGAGAATGTTATCCTAAGCTTATTATAATTAATCAAAAAGTGACTCACCTGTCTAGTTGACCATCTGCTTCCTATCCAATTATCTCCAGTTTATGCCTGTTACCTGTGAACCCTTATGTGCCGAAGAGCACAGAGAACTACCAAGAGTCATCACAACTTTAACAAGACTTGCTTCACACCTCTGTGTGTGTGTGCGTGTGTGTGTGTGTGTGTAGTTGTGTGTCTATTCTACTGGGTGCTGAAAGTTGCTTAGTTAGGTAAATGTCAGGGCTTTGTGTTACTGGCAAAATGGAGCCAGAGGACAAGATTTAGAAAGGATCATTTGGCGCACACACTCAGATAGTGTGTGTCTGTTTGGATGTGTGTGTGTCACAATGTAAGCAGATGTTCTGGCACAACCCAGACCGCTTCCATCACATCAGCAAGTGTGCATGGGCCCAATTCCATGCACTTTCTGCTGAGTAAACTCACCTAGGGGCCCATAGACCACACCTCTTGCCCAGATGCCTTATTGCCATAATCACTTTTGAATGGCTCAAACTGCGATAAAGAAAGATGTCCTTCTCAGCTACAGCACCGACAGCCTTGATGCAAGGCAAAATCCTAAGTCAGTTATATGCTGGACAGTTTTGATAATAAACATTCAAAAGTACCTTTTGAATCATTTCTTCATTCCTATTCGCACATTTTGTTGTCCTAGAAACTACCTTTGTTATATTGCCAAGTACTTCCTGGAGGCCAACCATTTTCACTCTCACTTTTCTTATTTGCACCTCAGCTGTTCTTTATTTCAGTGTTATGTCTTCAGCTGGTTACTCATTTACACATTTATATAATTGGACTTTCTGAGCAGTTGATTCATGTTAGGTTGTCGGTGTCATCATTGCAGTGCCCATGAAGCAAAGGTTATGAAAGAGTGATTTGAAATGTATATTAAATACAGTATGGTAATCTTTTAATGTGCTTCTCTTCTTGCTTTTAGATCCGTGTAGACGGCTCCTCACGTGCCCTTCAGTATGAAACTGTGCAGGCTGTGGAGAATGGACCCATCCTCAGAGACATGGCCTTCTCTTCTGACCATCACTACCTCTATGTCATGTCTGAGACCCAGGTCAGATACACAAATAAAGACATACATCAAAACTCCTCCCTGCTGACTCAATATCATAACCACTGGCATTTATCATTTTCTTATGTCACAGGGTAGAATAACCTTTGGTATGGCAATAGAGGATTTCATTACAGCCTGACTAGAGGAGACAAGAGGATTAGATGGACCACTGGATGTTGTGACTATGTCTTTTTATAGAAACAGACTGTTAGGGTAGAGCTGGAGTGAATAAATGTGTTGAATTATGGGGAGAGAGAAGAGTGGTCTTAGTCCACTTTTGTGTGTGCTGGTGTGTATGTCTGAGTAGGCAGATTCGCACATACACATCTCTCTTGGTACCTTTGATGACATGGAATGTGGAGTGAAATAGCAGCACTCTATGTAATGGACACAGACTGCAAACACCTCTATCAGAGGCAAAACCTTGCCAAAATAGCACCATGGAAAGTCACATAAATGGACACCCCTCTGAATCACTGACTGTGTTAGGTATTCGCTTTCTCTTTATATTTTACACACAGCTCAAGCATGGACTTGCATAATAATTTGCATGTACAATAGATGATATGGTTGATGAGTTATGTGAAGCTCGGAATGCCATTCACTTAAAAATGGAAAACTTCAGCTCTCTGCCAACATGACTTCATTTCTTCAGTGTTCTCACCAAAGCCGGATGATGACCACAGCTACCAACAGTAGTTTGTTCAACTATCAGTACAACATTAAAAGAACTGAAAATTGTGTCCATATACTGATGCAGATTAAATCCAGTTCAATTCAGTTAAACTCAATTTATATAGCACCAAATCACAACAACAGTCACTTCAAGGTGTTTTATATTGTAAGATCAAGACCCTACAATGATAGATAATAATGAGCAAGCACTTGGTGACAGTGGGAAGGAAAAACTCTATTTTAACAGGAAGAAACCTCTGGCAGAACAAGGCTCAGGGAAGGGCAGCAACCTGCTGCTCCCGAGCTTAACGGAGAGTGACAGGACAAAAAACACACTGTGGATGAGACACATGGGATATATAAGCATCATTTTACTGTACTATCTTAACAAGATAGCTTTATAGTCGGGATGCAAAGTACCTCTTAGCCTACAGTTTTTTCAGTCCCATTGCTGCAGATGTATAAAATCACACACCTAGCCATTCAATTGACCTTTACAAATGTGTGAAAGATCTGAAGTCGATTGAGGTACTGTAATAAGATGCCATCATCGCACCAAGTCAGTTTGTTAGTGGTATTATTGGAAAGTGGAACCGTTTAGGGACCAGCCGTGCAGGTGGCTCAGTGCTTTTGTTGCCACAGTGTACCAGCATCCCGGAACTGCACCTAATTACAGCATTTATTTAGTTAAATTTAACCACTGCAACACTTTCCATGAGTCACTGTTAGCAATTAAATCATGAAGGCCCAATGAAGCCACCAGTGAATTGCTGTCTGTTTGCTGTTCATTATTAATGTGACTGTTAGAAACAATTTTGCAGAGGCTCTGAAGTACGGATAATGTGCATATCATATCCCCTTCTCACTGTCCGCTTCATCTCCTGCCACCCACAATCACAGAAGGCCACTGCTGTTTTGTTGGCATCAGTTGTTACCCCTGTACATTGTTCGCAGCTTCCAGAGGATTATAGACCTGTCTGGCACCATGGAAGTGTCACTATTTACTAATGTGGTGCATTTGCAATTTGTCTGTGTGCGTGTGTGTGTGTGTGTGTGTGTGTGTGTGTGTGTGTGTGTGCTCATTTTAAGTGCTCAGATTATTGTGATAACATTTTAAAATATCAGACGCAGTGAGTTGAAGGTGCCCTTTCAGATGCAGCTCTCATTGCCTCTCATAGTCAGCCCATCTGTAGAGAGGGTGAGAAAGCAAAGGAAGAGCACAAATCAAGTGAGAAAAATAAGGACATTTAGGATGCTGTTTGTCACAGTATCCAATTACTACTCTTTTGTGCAGATCTGTTAACCGGCAACCAAGAATTTGTTTTCTGTTCCTCTCTCTCTTGGATTGCAGTCCATGTAATTAGGTTTATAAAAGATATTACAGATTAACGAATGAATTATTAAGAATACTTGGCTTCCATTTTTTCCCCCATTAAGTATGATTTCTTTATGTCTCACTGTTGTTTCCTAACATTGTGTTTCAAATTTAGCATTTTTTTAAATTTGCATGCCAATTAGCTTATATTGAAAAAAGTGGATTTTTTTTTTGTCATTTAGTCATTGTGTGTGTGTGTGTGTATGCTTGTTTTTCTCTGTGTGTGTATGTCTGCGTAAGGCCTTGGTAATAATTAGTCTATTAGCCCAGTTGTGGAGCTAACCTTCACTAACTGTTTAGGAGGAACATTTGGGAATTAGCATACATACAAATGGAGAAAGCAGTTAATGAACACCCCACATGGAACACAAAAATACACAGACAGTGAATTTTTTTTTTTATTACAGTGCTCAAACACACATTCAGCTTTAGTCTTGAAGGGTTTATAGAATAGGGTGAAAAACTGAGAACTAGAACTCTTAGTAACTTCATTTCATTGATTTTTCTTTATTTTTTATGTTTGGGCAAAGCTTTCAAGGGTTACCATTATTATTTAATAACTAATCAGTCCATAACATATTTACATTTTTTTTGCAATACCTTAGTGTGTTTTAAAGTAAGTATTTTATCAGCTATTTGTAATTCTCCATGTTGATTAGACAGCTAAAATATGCTTTATTATCACCCACTGCCTGTCCTGATTTTTCTGTGAATCAGAGCTCTGTTTCTAAGTACCTTCAATCACTGATGGAGATGAGCTCAAATTACTGCATGGGAAATGCAGAAAACATGTAGCAACAATATTTTTGAAATTACCAGTTCGTTCTCACAGCTCAGTCTTTTTATTTTCTCCTCCTCAGCAAGTTGGTTCTCGAAGAGTTTCCTGCAAAGTCTAAGCTTAATTGTTCCCTGTCACGCCATTGCTCCAGGCTGAAACAAGAAATCATGTGAAAAACATAATCTGACATGATATATGTTTACACTTAATCACATTTGCTTTTGGCCTTGATGCAGATTTACGGCTACTATACAGCTTAACAGTGATTGCCAAGTTCAAAGGGCATGTTGTGGTCACCCGAGCACAGAGGAGTATTGACTACAACACTGTTTGCTGGATTGTTGGGACAGTTTAGAATAACATCCAGCATACACATGCACATTTCCCAATTCCCAGTGGTGTCAAATGTTATTAAAGCAGCTCAAGTTGGGTCGATAGCAAAAGGCCACCTGCTGTTTCTGGGGCCTGGGACACAGACACTGAAAGACAGAGGGTGTGATATTTGGAAAGCAGGAGAAATACAGAGAGGGGTAGAGAGAGAAAAGCAAGAGTGCCCAGAACAGAAGGCTAGAACAAAGCTGGTCAATATAGTTGGTCCCATACTGTGCATAGCCTTGAATTACTCCCATAATTTTCGTATTCATCAAACCATTAAGTGGATTGTCCTCCAGCAAGAGGCCGCTCTAGAAGTGGCATCAAGCAGAAGCTTTGAGGTTTGAGGTTCTGCTGCAAGTGAAGGTGATTTGAATAAAGCTGAAATATTTTGTTGCACATATTACTCTTTCATGCAATTTATGGTGAAGACAACTAATACAAAGATGAGAAAAGGCTCTATAAGCTTTGTCTATCCAAATACGCTTGAGAGTTTTTGTTTTTGTTCTCTCTGCAATCATCACTATCACACAGGGAATGAAAGAAAACAAACATGAACACTTGGGCTTTAAAATGATTGTGCAGCTTAGTATTTTTCTTCTTTTATCCTTGACAAAATGTGTGCATTGCCATCTGCTAGCTGGCTAGCAAAGCTGTTTTCAGTGTAAAGGTGAGTACTGTGACCCTCCATTGCAAAATTAAAGAAAACCTCAACCAGTGATGAGAGCGGAAAGTTAACAATAGCTATAGAGTCTCTGTGCAGCATTACAGTTTAATTTAAAAGTAAACTTAAAGTAATGATTACTTTTTAAGTATGTCACGCTGTATGCATAACACAGGCTTTTTGTGTTGCTCAAATGGTTTGGCAATTAACTATAATCAATTATAAATAAGTTACAATGGGGCAGAACCACTGTAACATCTTGGCAGAGGAGTATAAATCAGCCTTCAGGGTTTGGGTATCATGCTGAGAGTCACACTATACCCTGCTTGTCTGTGTCAAATTATACACTCATTAGAGAAGGAAGCTGGCCAAACACTTTCACAAACACACATTCTCATGCCGTATTGTGCATTCTCAAAATGATGTCTACATCGTAGTTATTTTGTTTCCTTCCATTTATTCATTTTGCTGCCATTTCCTGCTGCTTTTCTCCATCCTGAGACTGTGTAATCTTTGTCAGTTTCGGTTTTTTTTCCGGGTGACAGAGTTTGCCTCCTGCAGCCCATGATATTTTCTGTCAGGATTTGAATGATTACTTAAGTGCACGACTGTTCAGTCTTTTGAGTTTTCTCACTCCTCTCTCTTGATCCCTGTTTCATTCCATCTAAAGTTCATTTCCAACCATATCTGACTACCCATTGTCATTTACACCATACACCATCCCCCATTGTCCCATCCCTTATGCCCCCCAATTCCTTACTAGTAATCTGTCATCCCTGCCCTCTACTCATTAATTCAGAGATTGGCTGTCCTCTAATTGGATCTTCTTTTCACTCACAGATACACACTCATGTGCGGGTGCACATGTGCATGCACAAGTCATCCTATTAGTGGGCTAAATAGGTGTTCTGGTATAAAGAGGACAGCTAGATTATAGAACTGGGTGTGATTATGGATGCTAAGGTTGCAGTTTGAGTGACAAGGGCAGGTCAATCCCACTGTTAATATGAGCTGGTAGTGTAGTCCATTATTATGTTGCTGTTCTGTTAACACTGGTTCATCTGTCAAATACACCTGGGTAGAATGAATGAGGAGGTGTCAGTGGATGTCCAGGATCATTTCACTATTAGTAAAAGGAAGCTAAAGTGCTCATCACACAGCAACATTTTTAGTGTGGGTGATAAATATATTCATTGCCTCTCTGAAGTGATGAATAGTGACTTGCACTGAAAAGCTTATTTTAACACACACATTCTCCGTTTTCCATATGTAATAGATAACGATTTCATCCCATTACAAGGAAGTATCTAGTTGCATAATCTTGCAAGCGTTCCATTAATGGGTTTGGTGAAATGCACAACTTTGAATTATAAAAAGAATATGGCACATGTTAAATCCACAAACACATTTCATACAGCTAAGCCAGCGGCTCTCAAACTGTGGATTGTGTTTGACTTGGGGAAAAAAATAATGAAATTAAGTCAAAAGATTACATCTTCTGTAGGGAAAATAAACAAGTTAATGCTGATGCTATCGTGTGGAACTTTATTGCAGTAAAATTTACTTGGATCTTTTTTTAATGGTTGAAAAATTATGGTTGTGAGTCGTTTTCAGCTTTTGAAGTGGTCCGTGCCAGAGAAAAGGGCTGAGAACCACTGTTCTAAGTAGTGTTTTATGCCAGTTGGAGTAAAAACAACTTGGATCCAAACAGGAGAAAGTAATTTCAATTAATATGATTTTAATGGCAGAGCACATTACTCAGCAACTGAGTGTGCCAAGGGTTCAAATGTGTTTGAGGGCATTTGAGAACTGTTCCAGAGGTTGTTTGCTGTGTCTTAGTCATTCAATTCATCTTTTAGTGTTCCATAGCCATACCGTTACCCTACAGCAAACACAGCAAATGCATTAACTTATCCTGCCAGCCACTGAGCTGTAAGTCAGTGGTTAGATTGTTTTCTGCCATGTTCCTAAATTGCCCTCGTGCTTAGGTATTTCTTTTCCCCACCTATACTAAAGCTCCACATTCAGCATATGAACTGTTACTGGAAAGTGCTGTGACTTCCACACTCACTGTGCTAAATTATTTATGTTCACTGAAGCAAATGCAGATCTGTAAGTGTGAATTATTGAAAATGTGTACTATAGTGGGGTGAGATCGTTCAAAGTTGAATGGTTTTTTTTTTTTTAACGCCCCCCCCCCGCACACCTCACACACAAGGGAAATCCGATAAGCCAATTTGTGGAAGCATTGCGTCTTTTCATCCAAGATGTTTAGTACACACGTCCTTTAATTTCTGTCAGCGGGAAACTTTTTACCACATCTCTTAGAGTTTGGCTTCCTCACCTCTCTCTAGTGTGCAGCTTGAAGTTATGAGGGTGTTTGGATGTGCATTTTATGTTGTGTCCCAGTTTAGCTGTAGGCACATTGTGGTCTAACAAGGCAAGTGAACAGAGCTGATATGTTGCAATCACTGCTGCCTGAGACGCTTCTGAAAAATGTCAGTAAAGTAGGGCAGACAAGGTTGGCGTGAACTCTTCCCTCATACAAAGTCGCATTTAAAATGTTACTCTTCTCTTGTCGCTTATTATCTCCCTTATTTGCTTTTTCTGTGTTGCAGTATATTTCTCAGTCTGTTTTCACAGTCTTGTAAAACTAATTTCTGCGAGGAATTTATTAAATAAAAGAAGACAGAAATTATAAAATTTGTCATTCAAATGAGTCAACATTCACCATCATCTGTGAGCTTCCTGGCTGCTGGAAATAGTCCAAACAATGTACTCTCTCTACGTGATACAGGCCTTATTTTATCCACTGACCAAATGACGCACTCTGTGCAGAATTGGATACTGTGTGAGTACATTTTTTCTGTTTATTGACCACCGTGTCTTCACCATAGTTCTTGCACTGACTATGTACAATAATTGTACAGCATTAGCACCTGTCTTTGGAGTGATAGGATGAATGAAAATGATTGATTGTAACAGAGTAATTTGTCTTAAACTGAGAATCCTGACAGTGCAATACACGGCTTTGTCATTTAACCTCTGGAACATCAAATGAAAACAACATTGCACTTGGAACCACTGGCTTGCTTTGTTAGCTGAGTTTATGATATAATACCATTGTTTGGTGGCTGATGGATTGAGTGGGACGTCAGCTGTGACGAGGCAGCGGATCGTTGATGTGTCCCTCGCTTCATTTGAGTCTAATGTCAACCTCACCTCCATCCAGCTGGAGTTGGGATACAGAAGGGCAAAAGAAAAAAATAAAGGAAGTTACACTCCAGCAAATGAATGAAGGCATAAATGACAGAATAAACTCATACTCTGTGTTTGAACAGAATAAATGGTCAAGATTTGAGAGGTGGTTAACAAGAAGCAAAATGCTGTTTGACTATTTGTAACAAATAATCAGTGGGATTGCTGTAGTTACAAGGGTGTATGTGAGGGGTGTTGAAAGAGCTTGAGTTGTAAAAGCTGTAAAACAATACAAATGGTGGCATTCAAACTGGCACTGCTTTGCTTGCACCACATGAGGACATAGCTGCCGCTGAAAGCAGCGATATATCTTTGTCAAATGCACAGCACGGTTAACTTACAGTGTGTTTGCTTAAAAATGACCAAATAACACCACATTACTTACATTTAAGCACATTATTTCTTGCTAATTTCTGCTTCCCGGCCAAAAGTAGCGATAGACTGCCAACACTGTGCTGAACTAATGAACAAACTCACACCAGGGAAGGAGAAAAAGACGAAGCTAGCCCAGAGGAAGAAGAGAAAAGATAAGAGAAGTTCAGTGTGCCCTACAGGCTGTGGAGCAGGATTGGGCTATCACTTTAATTTCCCTCTCTCTGTTCATTTGGAGTGGTTTAGTTTAGCTGCAGGTGGAATCCCTGTTTAATTACAAGTGGAGCAGGCAGGAAAAGAGTGGGATAAAGAGAGGAATAGAGATTAGGCAGAAGAATTAGTTGATAGTAAAAGTCTCTGCCGATTTAATAAATGATCACTTTCCCCATTGCAGGTTGACTTGGATGCCCCTGGCATTGTGTAAGTAGAAGGGGAGGTAGAAAAAAGAGAGAGAAAAGAAAAACAAAGTCAGTCTTTATCATGTCCTTAGTGGAATGATTAAGCTTTTAAAGTAAAAATTTAAAGACGCAAAGGGCCCCACCCCAACACCCCAATTCCCTTGATACCCATCGTACCTACACAAACTGCATATTTAATTTGATGCCATTGTGCCACCACAGCAAATGATCAAGTACGTCTTCGTCTTTCTCCCCAGTCATTAGGGTATCAAGTAGTTCTGTGATCTCTGCCTTTTTTAAAAGCACGATTATATTCAGCAGCTTCCATCTCTCCCTATTGTGAAAGGAGGGAGAGTGAAGGGTGTAATGGCTGTCATTTACTCACCTGAAACATGGGGGGAATTATAAATGCCATGCACCCCATTCTTTGTATTTATCCCTGCTGATATGATAGCACGGTCATAGTGGAGAGACTGCAAGCCATAATGATCGCCTCACTGGCAAAGCCCACGAAGAAGATAGCATGAAATGAATGTGATATCGAGATGAGAGGGACAAGGGGTGCATTGGGTCGTTTAGCCACCAAATCCCTCAATTTTTTGATAAAAGAGGAGACAAAAGTATTGCCCGTTAAAGTGTGTATTTGTGTGTGTGTGTGTGTGTGTGTGTGTGTGTGTGTGTGTGTCAGATAGAGAAGCGGGGCTCTGGAGAGATGATGAATGTATGATCTTACACACCTCAGAGCATCTGAGTGACAGAGACAGACAGATAGAAACAGAGGGAGAATGAATGATATCAGAATGTGTGCTCTGGAACAGAGGAGCCACATTGGCACCCATTGCCTCTGCTATGCTCTGAATGTGGTGTTTGTCTTTGTTTGTGTGTGTTTTATCTGTTGAATAAAACCATCTCCCCAGATGCAGGCATCTGAGGCTTCGATAGGCATCAGGGGGTTCCTTCCATTATAATCTAAGTAATTCCATGTGTGTTTTTTGTATACGTGTGTACTTGAGGGCACCGTGCATATCAGCATATCTGCTATTGATGAAGTGTTAAATTATAAAGATATGGTGGCATCTTTTTGATACAGGTCTCTCTGGGTGCTTATATGGCAGATCACAAGGTGAGAAACCACTTGATGCCGTGGTCACGGCCACAGAGATGACATAAATGCACACATACAAAGGCACAGGGAAATTGTGGTTTCCTACACTCATATGATAAGGCTTTTTGCAGCTGAAATCCCTCCATAGGCTATCACAATGGCCTTTCTCTTCAGTGACTAAGAGCGTATTTTAGCTGGCAGTGGGGCGAGGCAGTGCTGGATTGTAAGAGGAGGAGCAGGCCTGGTGGAGAGTGACAAGAAAGCAGGAAATCTATCTTGCAAGATGCACTGTGCAATGACGATCAGTGTTGAGTTGGATCATGTGTACGCACTATTTCCCCACTATCTCCCCGATTCCATCTCAAACTCATTCTCTTTATCTACCTAATGCAAATACACCTCTACACAGTAGGGAGGGCAAAACATACTAGCTATTTTTTTTTTCCCCAGAGCAGACACAAGCTTAACATACAGAAGTGCTTTGTCTCTAATCTGTAATAGCATGCTGGATTCCTCTTGACTTTGACAAGGAAATACGCCCCCTCTGAATTTATTCAGCTGTGTGTGTATCTGTGTTAGTGTATGTGTGTGTGTGTGTGTGTGCGCATGTGGATACACATGTTGTCTGAGTATGCTATTTATAGTACTTGCAGAGATATATAAATGCTGCAAGAAAGAGAGGGAACAATGTACTAGTATGTTTTTTTTCCTTTAGTATCTCCGTCATGTGTCACTGTTTGACTTCAGTGGCAGTACTGTATGTGGATCTTTCTGGTTCATGTGCATCACTGTGCACATGTCTGGAAATATGATTTCCACCATGAGTGAGAGCAAAACTGACTTGACTTGGTGCAGGTTTTTTATTATTATTATTATTTGAGAGAGTCTGTCAGGCAGAGATGTGCTGTGTGATAGTCCAACAGAGAGAACCGCCGTCAGTGGCAGGCTGTGCTTTAGAGATACCACTAGGCACAGGCATTTCTGATCTCTTGTTACATTCTGTCATGCCCTACATTGCATGGTTTAATTATGGTCCTTTCATACCCTCAAATATGGAATTTAGTCACTAAAATGTGCTGCAAAGACATGTATAATTACATCTCACATATCCAGAGGTACACAGAGAGAGAGAGCAGTATGCAAAACAGTTTGATCCTCAGTTCATATTGTAGGTGGTTGATTTAAGACCTAAATCACATCAGTGCCCACCATGACTGCATTAGTATCTGTGAACAGGGCACTAAATCTATGTTGTCTCTAGCAAGTTGTACTTAAACTGACCTCTTACCCAAACTTTTCTATGTATATTTTTCTAATATTTTTTTCCAATAAATGTAATATTATCTCTCTGGTATCCAGGGTATTGGGTTTCATTTTACGTATAACATCTCTTCTTTGTTCTTTTAGTCACAAATAAATGTGTGATTAAACTAGCTAAATAGGACTAGTAAGTCAATGTTCACGTTCAATGAATCACTCAAAGAATCTTTAACAGATATCCACTGGAGAATTCTGTAATGGTAAACTTGTCCTGGCCTTGCCCCTAAAGAGCCAATTAAAAGCTGAACAGGGAACCATATGAGTCAGTCATGTTGCACTGACACATACACCCAGTAGAATCAATTGAGTGATGGCAGCCACGTCTGCTTGTTATAATGGCAAACATGTAGGTAAGTGTACGCATCATCTTTCTTATCTAATCGTATTCATAACATGAATTAGCATGACGTTAGTTCAAGTGGTATAGTTTGAAGAATCAGGTGATGAAAACATTTTTATGAGACTTATGGAAGAAAAAAGGCTTTAACCTGGAGAACACCTGGCTCCAGGATGCACTGTGGGGAGAAGGCAAGTGTGATGCTTTGGGCAATGTTGTGCTCGGATACCTTAGGTCCTGCCATTCATGAGTATGCTTTGACATGTAACACCTACCAAAGCATTGTTGCAGACCGTGTTCATGGAAATGGTATATCCAGATCTTAATCCAATCGAGTATCTGTGGACAAACAAGTCTGATCCATGGAGGCCCCACCTCGAAACTCATGTGACTTAAAGGGTCTGTTGCTAACATCTGGGTGCCAGATACCATAGCACACCTTCAGGGGTCTATGGAGTCCATGTCTCGATGGGTCAACTATTTTTCAAGTTTCATGGGGGAAAATTTGAAGAAACTCAGTCTGGTAGTTAAAGAAAACATTTGCTCATACTTTTTACTATTTTTTTTAAACTAATTCCAAAAGTATGCAGGCACACATGCACCCTGTTATCCACATCAGTCCCACACTGATGATGTTCTCTCTTTCCTGGCTGTCATAGCAGAGCAGCCTGAGTGACAGCGGTCATCCACCAATGACGGCTCATTTATCAAAAGTGCCAGCAACACCTATTATTGCACCATGCAGTTACCATGGAGACAAGAGGAGGGGACAGCCCAAGATCTGTCTCAGCTTTGCCCCTTGTGCTCGGTCAATCATTGCCCATGCCAATCAATGCCAGTCAATGCCAGTTTGAGTTGGCAAGGCTATATATCATAATCGATGGATGGCTGTCTCAAGGGGCCAAGTTTCCTGTGTGGAACTAGTTCAATCATAGCAATGGGGAAGCTGTCGAGAATTAACATTTTAAAAGCAATCAGTCATGAAACAGAAATAATTTATGTTAATGTGTATACAGTGCCTTGTGAAAGTATTCGGCCCCCTTGAACTTTTCAGCCTTTTGCCACATTTCAGGCTTCAAACATAAAGATATGAAATTTTAATTTTTTGTGAAGAATCAACAACAAGTGGGACACAATCGTGAAGTGGAATGACATTTATTGGATGTGTCAAACTTTTTTAACAAATAAAAAACTGAAAAGTGGGGCGTGCAATATTATTTGGCCCTTTTACTTTCAGTGCAGCAAACTCACTCCAGAAGTTCAGTGAGGATCTCTGAATGATCCAATGTTGTCCCAAATGACTGATGATGATAAATAGAATCCACCTGTGTGTAATCAAGTCTCCGTATAAATGCACCTGCTCTGTGATAGTCTCAGGGTTCTGTTCCAAGTGCAGAGAGCATCATGAAGACCAAGGAACACACCAGGCAGGTCTGAGATAATGTTGTGGAGAAGTTTAAAGCCGGATTTGGATACAAAAAGATTTCCCAAGCTTTAAACATCTCAAGGAGCACTGTGCAAGCAATCATATTGAAATGGAAGGAGTATCAGACCACTGCAAATCTACCAAGACCCGGCCGTCCCTCTAAACTTTCATCTCAAACAAGGAGAAGACTGATCAGAGATGCAGCCAAGAGGCCCATGATCACTCTGGATGAACTGCAGAGATCTACAGCTGAGGTGGGAGAGTCTGTCCATAGGACAACAATCAGTCTTACACTGCACAAATCTGGCCTTTATGGAAGAGTGGCAAGAAGAAAGCCATTTCTATCCATAAAAATATCCATAAAAAGTCTCTTTTAAAGTTTGCCACAAGCCACGTGGGAGACACACCAAACATGTGGAAGAAGGTGCTCTGGTCAGATGAAACCAAAATCGAACTGTTTGGCCACAATGCAAAACGATATGTTTGGCGTAAAAGCAACACAGCTCATCACCCTGAACACACCATCCCCACTGTCAAACATGGTGGTGGCAGCATCATGGTTTGAACCTGCTTTTCGTCAGCAGGGACAGGGAAGATGGTCAAAATTGATGGGAAGATGGATGGGGCCAAATACAGGACCATTCTGGAAGAAAACCTGTTGGAGTCTGCAAGAGACCTGAGACTGGGACGGAGATTTATCTTCCAACAAGACAATGATGCAAAACATAAAGCCAAATCTACAATGGAATGGTTCACAAATAAACGTATCCAGGTGTTGGAATGGCCAAGTCAAAGTCCAGACCTGAATCCAATCGGGAATCTGTGGAAAGAGCTGAAGACTGCTGTTCACAAACACTCTCCATCCAACCTCACTGAGCTCGAGCTGTTTTGCAAGGAAGAATGGGCGAGAATTTCAGTCTCTCGATGTGCAAAATAATAGAGACATACCCCAAGAGACTTGCAGCTGTAATTGCAGCAAAAGGTGGCGCTACAAAGTATTAACGCAAGAGGGCCGAATAATATTGCACGCCCCACTTTTCAGTTTTTTATTTGTTAAAAAAGTTTGACACATCCAATAAATTTAATTCCACTTCACAATTGTGTCCTATTTGTTGTTGATTCTTTACAAAAAATTTAAATTTTATATCTTTATGTTTGAAGCCTGAAATGTGGCAAAAGGTTGAAAAGTTCAAGGGGGCCGAATACTTTCGCAAGGCACTGTACATAGTGCGTAAAAACCAGTGCTTTTGTTGGATTTATTTTTTTGGCTGTTGGCTAAATCAGAATAAGTGGAAAGTCTTCATTGAATCCTCAGATCATGTCTTGATCATGTAATAGTGTTTGATAGACAATTTGCAGCGAAGTGTTTTCATCATCATGTTGTGTTGATCTGAGTCATTCCGGATGGAACCAATAATTCAGCAGCAAGACATGTTGTGTTTTCAGTGAAAGGTGTTACTATTACTATCACCTCTACGCCTACATGTGCCTTGACCATACAGCATCTGACTGCAACAGGATTATGCCTGAACTGCAGATGCTGTCCATGCAACCATTATCCAAAGATTCCTACTCCCTGCACGCTTTTATTTGATGTCTTGAAAATGTGTTATTAAATCTTTTTGCCACACCTATTTCAGAATATTATATATCACCAGTATTTTAGGCCATGTCTGTGTCTTGTGATAATGTTTTCCTTGTAGAATCCTGAGATTATTCATAAATCCACACATCTTTCTGCTAAATGTTAATCATATTTGATTTGTATCTCATTGCAGCTGTCAAGGATCCCAGTGGAGGCGTGTGGTCAGTACACAACCTGCAGTGAATGTCTTGGGTCAGGAGATCCCCACTGTGGTTGGTGTGTTCTGCACAACATGTAAGTCCTGTTACAACTGCCTCAGACCTAAACACACATGTATTTCTCTCTTTCCCATTTACTCCAGATGCATACAAATATAGGTGCTGGTCATACAATTATTTCATGAAAAAGTTTATTTATTTCAGAAATTCCATTCAAAAAGTGAAACTTGTATATTATACTAATTCATTACACACAGACTGATATATTTCAAATGTTTATTGCTTTTAATTTTGATGATTTTAACTGACAACTAATGAAAACCCCAAATTCAGCACCTCGGAAAATTAGAATATTACTTAAGACCAATAAAAAAAAGGATTTTTAGAAATGTTGGCCAATTGAAAAGTATGAACATGAAAAGTTTGAGCATGTACAGCACTCAATACTTAGCTGGGGCTCCTTTTACCTGGATTACTGCGGCAATGCAGCGTGGCATGGAGTCGACCAGTCTGTGGCACTCAGGTGTTATGAGAGCCCAGGTTGCTCTGATAGTGGCCTTCAGCTCTTATGAATTGTTGGGTCTGGCGTATCGCATCTTCCTCTTCACAATAGTCCATAGATTTTCTATGGTGTTAAGGTCAGGTGAGTTTGCTGGTCCTTAAAGCAGGTACTGGTAGCTTTGGCACTGTGTGCAGGTGCCAAGTCCTGTTGGAAAATGAAATCTGCATCTCCATAAAGTTGGTCAGCAGCAGGAAGCATAAAGTGCTCTAAAACCTTCCGGTAGACGGCTGCGTTGACCTTGGACCTCAGAAAACACAGTGGACCAACACCAGCATGGTGACATGGCACCCCAAACCATCACTGACTGAGACAACTTTACACTGGACCTCAAGCAACGTGGATTCTGTGCCTGTCCTCTCTTCCTCCAGACTCTGGGACCTTGATTTCCAAAGGAAATGCAAAATTTACTTTGATCAGAGAACATAACTTTGGAGCACAGCAGCAGTCCAGTCCTTTTTGTCTTTAGCCCAGGCGAGACGCTTCTGATGCCGTCTCTCGTTCAAGAGTGGCTTGACACGAGGACTGCGACAGCTGAAACCCATGTCTGCATACGTATGTGCGTGGTGGTTCTTGAAACACTGACTCCAACTGCAGTCCACTCTTTGTGAATCTCCCCCACATTTTTGAATGGCTTTTGTTTCACAATCCTCTCCAGGGTGCGGTTATCCCTATTGCTTGTACACTTTTTTCTACCACATCTGTTCCTTCTCTTCGTCTCTCTATTAATGTGCTTGGACACAGAGATCTGTGAACAGCCAGCCTCTTTAGCAATGACCTTTTGTGTCTTGCCCTCCTTGTGCAAGGTGTCAGTGGTTGTCTTTTGGACAACTGTCAAGTCAGCAGTCTTCCCCATGATTGTGTAGCCTATAGAACTAGACTGAGAGACCATTTAAAGGCCTTTGCAGGTGTTTGGAGTTAATTAGCTGATTAGAGTGTGGAACCAGGTGTCTTCAATACTGAACCTTTTCACAATATTCTAATTTTCTGAGATACTGAATTTGGGGTTTTCATTAGTTGTCAGTTATAATCATCAAAATTAAAAGAAACAAACATTTGAAATATATCAGTCTGTGTGTAATAAATGAATATAATATACAAGTTTCACTTTTTGAATGGAATTAGTGGAATAAATAAACTTTTTCATTATATTCTAATTTTATGACAAGCACCTGTACTGCATTTGTTCCTTAGGTCTTTTATTCATTATACCTCAAACATACCAGACATTTTGTGTGTTGTGTTTGGGTTGTTAGGCTCCCCTACCTCTGTGTGGCGCCTGGGTCCATGCCCAGCATTCCATCCTTTGCAGTCCTTAAGCACTCAGGGACACCTGAAGCCAACACTGACCAGAGTCTCAGATTGCTTTCCTGGGGCTCAGCCTTGTGCCAACAGAGCCCCCCACCCCTTAGATCCATTACCAAACCTAACCACTGGCATTGTTTACTAACCCTGAAACTAGAGCCTGGTGAGAGCACAGATACTGGTGGGCACTGCCAGTGGGCTCCACTCCAACCTTCAGGAGTCGATGCTAAGAGAGTGATAGTTTCTGTTATTGTAGAAAACTGTTGAATGACATCTCCAAGATTAGTTCATTAACAACAAATGGCTTTCTTTTTCTCCTCCACTTTTCTTCTTGCTCTACTTTTAAGATTGTTCCTCTCATTGTCTCCTTCAAATGCACAAGCATGTGCACACAGATAAGCACAAATTCGCAAACACCCCAGCTGTTGTCAAACCCTTGTCCCTCAAGATGGGAGGGAGATAGTGCTTGCTGTTGGCAGGGAGATTTCCCACTCCACTGTAAATTGAAAATTGGTTTCTTGTGTTGGTGCTAGCCCTGGGGTAGAGTGTGCATATATGTGTGCGTAGGTGTGTGTATCAGTGAGACTGAGTACATTTAGCACCTTCATCCCCGCTGGCACTGAGAGGACACAGTGAGGGCAGAGAAGTAGTGTGAGAGGAACATACTGAAAACCACAAAGAGGAGAAGATGGACAGATGAAGGGAATAAGAGATAAATGGCAAGGTCATAAAGAGAGGGTTAAGGAAACTGAAAAGTAAAGAATAGATCCTGAGTAAATTCTAAGAAATACTCAAGGGATCAAGAATATCATTACATATTCAAGGTCCGGGGAGTGAGTGTGTCTGAAAGGGTGTTAGTGAGGGGAGAAAAGAATATGTGTGTGCGCAACAGAATGAAAGAAATAAACACAGAGGATTCACATAGGATGCAGATTGTGAACTCTAGTTATTAGAGCTCCACAAATTTAGAAGTTATAGGCAAGGTCACATACATGCATATGTAAATGCTAATTATTCCAACCAAACATTTCACTTCTATCACAATTTCTTATATTAAACAATGATTAATAAACCACTATGTATGTTAATATGTACAGTATGTGAGTTTAAGTATAGACTTGTGTGTGTTTACAAACCCCTTAAGACTCTTCGCATGCTAGCAGTCAGAGCAAATGGGTGGTCACATATTGGGCTGTCACACTTGGCCCTTTCAGCTCAACTCTGTCTTAACACACATATATACACACTGCTCACACATAAGCCCTGCTTGCTGGTGAGTCAGTGTCGAGTCACCAAAACATGAATACAATCCAGCGAGAGAGAGAGAGAGAAAATAACCAAAATGCCACTTGAGTCAATCTCAGGTGTCTAGACATTTGACCATCACAAGGGCAGGAAAATGAGATTTCAGGTGTGCTGTGTGCATGTGAGTTTGTGTTTGGTGTGAGCACACACATCAGCACTCACACATTCTGTCATTTGAACAGAAGAGTTTCAACCTTCTAGTGCACAAGCACGAAATGTAAAATGCACAACCCATTGGGACTGATCGACCACAGGTTCACCTTTCTCAAAGTCCATGCTCCTTACTGCTTTCAAACCGCCGGCATGTGAATTCTTAACTTGGTCTTGGTGTAATTGAAACCCCCCCTGAGTTTCACCTCGATCACAGGGTAGACAGGACTTTCTACCCCTTCCTCAACCACTGTTGTTGTTATACTGGCCAGGTAATTCTAAGCATCTGTGTCATTTATTGTATAAGCCCTGCAGTTTAACCAAATCTAAGCTTCAGCCCCTACAATTTTGTGTCCTCACTCATTACATTCTTGCTGTCTTTTATTCTTAAACACTGAATTTTTTTCTTGATCATATGTGAAAAATTTTAGAACTAAAAAATTGTAAACTTCTAGTTAAAACAATGGAGGATGGATTGAGCTAGCTGTTGAGCATATTTGTTAATACACTACAGACAACTACTGTGTGCATGGATTGTCCATGTCATCACATACCCAAATACATATAGTATAGATCCAACTGCATTAGACACAGTAATGCACTGTCTAGTCCACATAAACAGGCTACTTTTGATGGTCTCCAGTGGATAATTGAAAAATAATTATGTGTCTGGGAACATAAAACCCACCGAGATGACGGGGGCTTGAAAATTATGCTTTGAAGGTCCCCCAGCAAGTATCCAATCCGTTAATATGTGCATATGTATCTTTCCACTCCTTCCCTCTGCCCACTTTATTTAATGTGAGGTCAGTAGTAGTGTAAAGCCATTAACAGGCCTGATTCACAGCCTGATAGACAGCATCCCAGCAGACCTCCAAAAGGAAAAGTGTTAAAACAGACGCATGGCCAGTCTTCACATCCAACACAGCCTTTTTCAATAAAATCTAAATAAAAAATCAAATACTTTTCAAATTTCCCTTTATCCATTTTTCTATACTTTTAATGGTGGTTTCTATAGTTGCTTAAATGTGTTTTTAAAAAAGTTAAATGTGCTGAAGGATAAAGAAAGTGGCAGAACTAGGGTTTATTTTGCAAGACTGTTAGTCTGTCCTTGTACAGTAGGCCTGACAAACTCATACACACATATCTGACCCAAAGTCCTTTTCTCCAGGTATCTCGGCAATCACAAAATTCAACATTTTCAGTATGAGCTGAACTGTTTGATATTCAGAGGACAGAAAAGTTCATGGTCTTTTCTTCTGTCTTCACTAACCTCCTCTTTATCGTCTTGGCTGAACCACATTTCTGTTGTACCACTGAAAGGAGTATTTATAGATGGATAGCTGCATACGGGAGTGGATACATCCACCTCCTGCATACGGGAGGTGGATGCTGAACATCAACAACACAAAAAACAAAAATGACTGATGGATTATTTACTAATTACCCATCAGCTGGAAATTGTATATGTGATTTTCTAAATGTGGAAGCCATTGAATAAGAGCAAAACAAACCTGTATAGCTTCCAACCTTCAGCTATCCACATGTATGATGGTTTTTACTAAAGTAACGATTTAACCACAAACAAACAAAATCCTCCGTTTCCCTCCGTGATTGGTTACAAGTCCTGATCAATCATAGAACTGTTTAACCTGGCATTAATATGAAGTGAAAACCAATAATCTCCACAAGTGAATGACAACAGTTTAATGCAGTAAAGCCTCAGGAACAGTCTGTAGGGATGAGGATGAGAAGAAAAACAAATAAATATGGTAAGATGTGTGTGAAATGCTCTTTCCTGCTCTGGCCAAGGTTAAAGATATTTTACAAAGAATAAAAACAGGCGTCCTGCCTAGTACACTGACAACAGACCAGAGACTTCATGTATAGCAAAGACTTAATAGCAGACGTATAGCAAAAGGGCCAAAACACAAAGAGCTAAGACTCACACATAGTCTCCCACCCGCGCTCACTTTGTGCTGGAAAGAGGGGTGTTGAGTGGAAGGAGAGCGAGCAGTTCCTCTTCAAAAAGTGTTCTTCCAGATAGTTTGTTGGTTTGTTTTTTCAATCAACCTTGAAATCACCTCACTGGTCTGAGGAAAAAACTAAACTGCAAGCTCTCTCTCTCTCTCTCTCTCTCTCTCTCTCTCTCACACACACACACACACACACACACACACACACACACACACACCTTCTCTATCAGTATTGCCTTTATTTACTCTATAGATCGGTGAGAGGAGCTGTTAGAGAGAACACCAGGGGAAGAGGAGAAAGGCAATCAATATTACAGGAGAGGAAATCAACAGGAGTGGATGGTGCACCTGGTTGTGTGTGTATGTGTGTGTGTCGGCTTCTCTGATAGCACTTGTGTCCTTGACGTACTTTGACCATTTATTTAGAAAGGCAAATATCTCCAATAATCATTCGCACATTTTACTTTGAACGTATATGTCTGTGTGAAGACCTGAGCTTCCATTTATCCTATTAGCTGCAAATCCTTTAAGCCCCCTTTAAGAAAAATTAGCATCAGATTCCCGCCCTCCCTGCAGTGAGGACTAACTGAACCTTGAGCCTCACCTGTCAACTAAACTGACTTGGCCTGCTCATGCTATCTTCTGCCGAGATGTGCAATGTATGCTAATGCCTGTCTAGCTTGGCAGGTGAAAGGAAAGTTTTTACTCATATCAGCTCCTCCTTTTCATCATTCTCCTTTTTTTCAGTCTTTTACCATTGATATTGAATGCCACACACTGTCAATCAGGGGAAGCCTCAAAAAGGACTCTCACAGAAGATAACTTATGAGGGAGTACATTATAGGCCTTCTATATTCATATGCATGATGATGCATAGTAGCAACCATGAATGCATACGCACATGCATGCATCATATTATTTATTCAAACCCTGCAGAGTGAGTAGAAAAAGTCTAAAAACATTTGACCCTCTCAGGAAGTGCAGTCAAAGAGGATGCTTAAGTCACTTTTAAATTACTTTACTTTGACTGTCAGAATTTGACAAATTAGTCAGTTCCTTGTTATATTCAACTGTGGCTTATACTGTTTTTTGGTACAGTACCATGCAAGTCTGATAGGGCTTATTAAGTTTTCTGTTACTTACACTTCAACCCTTCCAAGTAAAGCAGAAGCACTTCTGCAGGGAGCCAATATAACAAAATGTTACAGTTACGTTGTGGTTATGTTACCCCCTGTAATGCTGATCTGTCAGCTGTCAGTTTTGTAAGTGGTTAACTACGCTGTCAACACGCCTATCGTGCATGACAGCCAGACAGATTGGAAACCATATTTGGAGAAGTACCATTGTCAAAATGAATGTCATCATATTTGGCATGGATGTTGAGAATATCTCACATTCTTCTGTGATATCAGTGTCAGCTCGAAACAAGTCATGCTAATGTTGAGATATCTTCACATTAATAATTGGTTTGACATATCTCAATCTCTGCTTTTGGCTATGATATTGGTAATATTCCCAGAGCACAGGAATCACTCCCTCTACATCACTTTTTTCTCACTTTTTCATTTTCTTATTCCCCTCCTACTCTTCTTCTTTCCACTATCATCAGTCAAATCACATTCCATCTCCAGCAGGTTTATCACACACTATATTTTGCCTAGGCACATTTGTATGCGTCATCTGTGCTCGCATTAGTCCACTCACAATGTGCATTTTTTAAAATTTATTTGTCATCATTTTAAAATGTGATCCAGTGCATTTTATTCTATTTTACATTTTTGCATACTTTTACACATGTGATCTGTGTCTGTGTCAGTTGCTAGTACATTTTGTTAGACTATAAACATCATCACCCTCCCACTGAGCTTACAGCACTGTGCAAAAGTCTTGAGCCACACCTCATTTCTTTATATGTTGTTTCCTGGGAGCCAGACTTTGTTTGCTTGTTTGTTTGCTTGTTAAGCTGCTTAACACTGACCTATGAATCATTTAAAACATAAAAAAGGCACCTAACTCAACACAACCAGTGTTGTGCCTATACATAACAGACAATTTACAAAAAAAAAAACCCAATTTTGAATTGGTTCAGACTGTGCTGAAAAATAAAGGTCATCATACTAAGGTACTGTGTAAGTTAAGTGAAATAGCAGCAGTAAAGTCATCTGTGCTGCTGGCAAAAGGCAGATGCCATCTTCTAGCTTATCAGATAAAGTCTGTCGATACAGTCAGTAGTAAATCTCTACAGGTAAACTGGGATTTTACAGGGTCATCCCAGGTGTTCACTGTCTATTAAAAATGTCAGTTATTTGAAACTTGTTAAGTGACATTTTACAAGCCCACGACTTCTATCTTTCTTTAGAGTACCACTATGTTTCATAGGATTGAGCAGATAAGATAAATCTAAGCGCTTCTATGCAGTTGTACGCTGGTGTCACACAATCACGTCTTTATAAACAGTTGTCTTACATATGTACGAGCTTATTACGTTGATAAAAAAAAGTTCAGGAAGTCACCAGTAAACACAAAATGGCTGATAAAACTTGCAAGTCATGCTGCAAGCTCCTTGCCCCCTCAATCCTTTATATTCCCGAGACATCTTTGGTGCTGTCAAACGAATAACCTTTTCGGAGGGAAAAGCTAATTGGCAGATCCGTTTTTTTTCCCTTTCTCTCTCCCTCACACTCACATTAATTCTGCACCACCACTACCTGTCGCTGTGTTCACAGCCATCCATTACCTCAGTATGCTCATTACTGTGGTATGCCGCACTAATGCTAATTAAACTGCAGTGCCACAATTAGCATGCCGCCATAGACTCATTGTGTTTGGTTGCAGGGACCACTAACCTCTCCCTGGAGGACAGCTGTAAGTGCTTTGAAAAATATATTGTTAACAGGGACAGCCACTGCTGAAAAAGAAAGTTTTTGCAATATTAAGAAACATCAAATTTGAAAATTGGCCCAACTCCTTTAAGTACTATTAGTAGCTGTGTTTCCCATGCACCTATCAGAGGCCAAGATCAAGTAGACAGATGGATGGAAAAGCATCCAATAAAAAAGATGACAGTCAAGAATTATTTGATTACGGCACTGTAGTGTTAGTGCATTAACACTGTTATTCGATTTATATAAGGTCTCGTGTTTTGAATGCCTGCGTGTTTTAACAGAAGGATTGAATATTTGGCACCAGTGTATTGATAATGGATCCCAAGAGGAAGTGACACAAGATATGAGATGGAAAAAGTTATACATTTCTGCCCATAGCCTGCACTGATGCTCCTCCTTTAAGAAGTCCGATTCAGGTTATCTCAGACTTCACAGAACTGTTTGATTACCTTTAAGGTGTGTGTGTGTGTGCGCGTGCGTGTGTGTGTGTGTATATATATATATATATATATATATATATATATATACATATATAAAAAAACGAACAGTTAGACTGTATGAACATATCCAGTCATTGATAAGGTTAGTAAAGGTAAATGGCTAGCAAGTTGTAGACCTTAGAGTCCTTGTATCATAACATAAGTTATCTTAAATTTGGAACAACCATTTTACAATGCACTGATCAGCTCAACATTCAAGAAGTGTTACTCGATTTCATATACTGTAGTCCTGAAGATGACCAACTCTGAGAGTTAAATGTATTCAGTTGTTTCTCTGATCTTAAGATTCTTGGTTCTGTGGCATTGCTCTGATGTCTGTGCCCAGGGGAGGATGGACATCCCCTGTGTATGGGTGACTGGTTTCACCCCTCACCCTCACCTCTTGGTGGGTGCTAAGGGAAGTTGAGGGAAGGGAACAAGGCCAAGAAGTGACAGGGGCATCAGGACGGAACGGGATGCTGCACATCCCAGTTCCCTCTCAACTGTCACCATGATAGTGTGAAGACACACACGCACACACACACACACACACACACACCAATCTGCCTAACCCCACACATCCACAAGCAAACACACAACAGCTGCACACCCACTTTTAAGTCAGGACCATTGCTCACTGTCACCTTTTGTCACTCCACCACGCACAGGGAAGCACAGACACTGGGAAATGGACATGCACACACACACACAAACACACCCTCATGGTGGAGAAGGTGTCTTGCTTTTGTCTGGCAGAGCATGAACCAGACATGGGAACCGACATAAGAGAGAGAGACGATGAATGAGAGATATGGTGACAGTCAAAGGAAGTAAAGATATATGGTGATATATTCCAAGTGATGAGATGAACTGAACAAGGGAGAGAGAGGTTGCATAAATTCACACCAAAAGAGAGTAGGGATTAGAGATCTTCTGGTGACGAGCATACATGAAACTCTATAAGAAGGTAATCTTGATCAGGATGTGAGGGGAAACACACAGACTCATAACCACACATGCACACACACACACACAGACACACACACACCCTATGAGAGATCACCTCTGAGAAAAGGTACTCGGGTAAATCACCTCACATGTCCCATCACATAGCTGTTTCTATGGCAACAACAGCTAAGTCACAACATAATAACCCTGTTATATAATCTAACAGTAATCCCTACTGATGTTTCAGCATTAATGTCACCATCTGCTCTTATAAATCATAAATTGAAAGGCTGATGTGTATATTTAGTCTCAAGATATTATGTGTAATTAGTTCATTTCAGATGACTATATGCACACAGGTGGTTGCAAAAGGAGGTGTGTTGTCCAAATTTGGGATTTAGGGGTATGATTTTTGTTTTTTGTTTTTTTTAGTAGTTGAGTGCATGTTCCTCACACTGAACAAAGCTCGTTATTAATATGCTGCATGGACAAGCTCCATGGTTAATTCACACTGAGACTGTTCAAAAAAGAACATAATAATGTGTCGCGAATATGTAATAGGTGAGACCATTTCAAAAGCAGCCTTTCCAAGATGTGTTAATTCTAAATATGTTATACATGGAGCTGTTTTGTCAATCTTTCCACTTAACAACAGCGTTGTGGCTGTGAATAAACACACCTCAACACCACAGACTGGATACTGACATGCCTGAATCAGTAGTATCATATGCCACGTCTATAGCTGAACACATGAAAGAAAATAATACTATTTACAGTAGATAAAGATTAAAAGCTGAATGCACTGTTGAAACTCCACTGAAAAGCACCATGCTGTCACCCCTTGAGGCACATATGAAAACATCAACGTGGAACTTAAAATTTGAAAACACCTCCGGAAATATTGTAGACTAATAAACTAATGGTGTCCTCTAATGGTGTCAGTTCGTGGGCTTCTATTTTATGAATGCCAGGTCAAACTGTGGTGATATAGTAGCAGGATAGTGAAAGATGAGCTGTTTCAAAAATGTTCCTTTATTGGCTTTTAAATCCATTGTCTATTTTAACCCATCTAGAGTATCACGTTTGTTCAACTTTGTAATCTTTAAACACACATAATGAGCAATCTTAAAACTTCCTGTGGCAATTTAAACTAACACTCCGACATACCTGGTATGGTCTAATGGTATTATCAGGGCCAGCAGTGGCATCACATTAAAAAAAGCAGCCTAATAAACCTGTCACGGCATGTCACCACTGCCTACTTCTACCAGGGGACTGTTTGTTTACTAGTGTGTGGAAGTGAGGGAGTAAGATGTTGGTGCCTTGTCTTTTGACTACTGCTAAATTTGCATAGCACTAAAAGTCACGGCAGAGACACAGCTGCTCCTCGATGCCCGTAGGCCTAGGGTGGTGCTACCAAATCCAGTCACCACCTAGTGCTAGCCTTTTTTTTTTTATAGATTTATAGTTTGTTGGAGTATTTTGCGCTAATAACACTCATTTGAAACATTTGATAAACATTGAAACACTGTTTTCAGGTTGCCCATCTATACACCTATCCCATTATAGAATTAAATATCGAAGACATGAAATTATATATCAAAAATGTCAACTTAACTTTGGCATCACAATGTTTAGCAAAAAATATTTTTCAAGGTATGTGGACAGGTAGTGAATTGGTGATACTACTCTTTGGTGGTTACATATTAAAGTACTTCAGAATGTTTACTGCATATTTACTTCATATGCAATTTTTGTTGTTGTTGCTGTTATTTTCGTTTTGTTTTACCTCATATAGCTTAAAAGTTGTGCAAAGAAGCAGTGTTACTGTATAATTTTCTACTCAGCTGGTGTTCTTGCATCAGTGGTATGCAAAGGGGATAGCTCAGAGATTTCTAGACCTGGGGCAGAGATTCTGCAATTTGTGTGTCTTCAAGTAGAGAGAGAGGGAGGGTGTGGGGAGGTGGGAGAGAGTGTCCACACAAACTGGAGTAACAGGGTCATGGCCAGTGGGCCAGGTAATAACTCTCCCACCAGCCCCTTCATGCGGATTTCTGCTCTGTGGACCACCACTCTTAATGATAGCAGGAGGAGGTACACGTACTCTTGCGTGTGTTCGTGTGTTTGGTCACATGTGCAAGTGTGAGAGGTAGCCAGCCTGAATGTAGAAGTGTCATTTGACTGAATCTCTGTGACATAGACCCTGCTCTATGGTAACTTATATAGTCTGAGGCTATTACTATGTATAGACTTCTTTATGGTGTCTGATGATGCATGGTTAGGAGAGTAATTGGTTTTTAGTTGAACTACAGAGTGCCTATTTGTGGGGCATTGATTTACCACAAGCAGCATTTAATACCACAAACTTTGTGGGTAATATACAACAAAACCTCTAAAAAGTCTTGTAATTCCACTGTAGAGTTGTTTATTCTGTGTATGCACATAATATATAAATTCAAACATTCCCCTTTTACCACCCTGCAACTTGTATGTACACTGAGGAATAAAAACAGCTGAATGTTTTCATTTCCCAAGCCCCATAATAAAGATGCATTATTTCATGTTTCAAAATACCAAAGAATATTGTTATGATTGATACTGACTTTGGCTATTGTGTTTATATGCTGCTGCTATGACATGACAGCAATCAAGTTACCTTTTTAAGCTGGATGGTACTTAGTAAAGTCATATGCATGTAATTTTAATTCATCTCTTATGTGGATCTTTGTTTTGGTCTGCATGCATATAGTGCATAGAATAATGTGGCTGTGATCCTTCTGTGTCCTCTGCCCAGTCTCTCTCTCTGATTGTGCCACCTTATCAAAGGCTGGAAGAAACACGAGTGCAGATTAGTTTTCATTCAGGGCGCATCTAATTCTTTCAGCTCATTTTCTCATAATGTGTCATTGCCAGTCAGTCAAACAGCTCTTCACAACAGCAGTGTTTACGATCCAAATTAATAGATGTTGGACGTCTAATTCTCTGAAAAAAAAGATGACTTGAGTCAGGCTTTTTATGACTGCTATTTGAAATCTAAATCGCTTTGATCTCTGGGGTCCTCTAAGTGTTCTGTTCTTTGATGTTTACAAAAGGGTGAGATTGTTACATATTGTTACAAATGATGCAATCTTTCTTTCCTTTCAGGGTCTGCGTGGATCGTAATTGAAAACAATTATCCAGTGCTTTGCTCTGATAATGCCCATCTCTCACATCAGTTAAACTGTGTAGGGTATTATCTTAAACATCCTTTCAGTTAAGCCCCAAGTCCCCCAAGTGGCCACATAAATTTTTCCCTTCTCTCGGCATGGACACAGTCCAAATCGGTGTGTGTAGCTATCCTACACTTTGGTTAGAAATTCAATCAGGAATGCAAGTCCATTTCTTAAACAAAAATATTCATGTGCATCTGTTAACTGGTCACCCACCGGCATCTCAGTAGGCTTCTCTGCTGGGATTGAATGAAGTAGGGAGGGTTAATTTAATGAAAGTAAACAGAGCATTGGTATACATAAATTGTGACAGTCTGCTGGTGGACACTGAACCAGACAAAACACGGTCTTAGCACCTCACAATTTTCATACTCCTTTAAGTGCAACCGAATAGTTCAAAACTCCCTTCGATCAATATTTGCCTGATTAGTGGGTGACATTGCATTGTTCTCTAGAAAATGCTGATTCTGGAGCTTTTTTTTTCTTTACTAGAACACCCTGCGCTTTGTTGGTGCAGCCCTTCACTGCGCCAGTGATCTCGCTGAGCACAAAAACCCTAGACAGCAGTGCTATTGCCCATTCTTAGAAAGATCAAGAGAAAATAGGTAGCTGTTGGGTTTTTTTTCCAACCTGCTCAGCAATTCTATGATGTTAAGACTCTGAGATGGAGATGCACTATGCAGTTCCTACAAGGTCAGAGAGAGCCACAGTGAAACTGTAACTTCTGTGCTGTGTTCTAGAAATAAGGAATGCACCCAGACTAAATCTGCTCTTTCAAAGAGGGTCTTTCTTTCCAGTTCATCTTAAGGTTTGGTGCATACTGGATGTCTAGATAGTAGCATTCTGAAAAATAGCCTTGTAACAAAACAGAACTAACAGAAACTTTTGCAGCGTATTCACACCTTATAGATATGACTGCTTGTGCCTCACCAGGGAAAATGCAAGTAAATACAGTGGGGCACAAAAAAAATGTGTTCAAAGTGTTAAATGTCCGTCTTTCAATCAAAGCAAAATACAAATGAATAGCGTCTCATCATCTATGTAGGCATACTTTACAGGGCGAAAGACAAAATTAAAATGTTCACCATGAATATTTAAAAACAAGTGAATTGTCCCTTGAAAATAGGGAAAAACACTAAAAGCTAATAACCACATGCAAAGCTCCTGCTAATAGTCGTAACTACTGTATGCTTCATTACCTTATTAACTTACCCTCAGCTGTTAAACAACAAAGGCAGATATTTAACTGCTATCAGAAGCCCTTAGAATAACAACACTCATGATCAATGAAATTGATCATCACAATATGATGCGTAATAATATCAAATATCTTTCTTTGTGTGTTTTTGGCAAGAGAAAAAGTGTGATGTCGTTTTGGTCATGCGTTGATTTTTGAGCACCTCTGTATTCTTCTCAGTACTGTCATAAACCACATAATGCTTGAAACCAAATTTTACTTTTAAATTCATTTTAGTTAGGTTTTTTTAAGGCATCGTACTTAATATGTTATAACAGATTTGATTTACTGAAATATGTAATTATCCAGGGTTAATATGGTGAATATAAACATAACTGCCTGGATTATGCATGCATAGTTTTAGAATATGTATTTAAAAAAAACTTTTTAATGTCTTTTTACATGTGAAAATTCTATTCTTTTTGTTGTAGAATCTCTAAGTAGGAAATGTATCTATAGTCGATTAAATTCACTGGGGCAGGGTTTTTTTTAAAAAAAAATCCATGTTTGACAGCACATCCACATAACAAGCAAAACAAATTGCCCCCTGGCCACTTTTTAGAGTAGAGGATCATACCTTGTCTCATAATCCTGTATTAACAAGTCCCAGTCCAGCTATGCCAGGTCTTGTTGTCCACTCCTACTGCATCATTATGTCTTGGTGTTTTGTATTAAGATGCATTATAAGTGTCTGCAGATGATAAAACCTCAGCTGCAAATCTCGGTAGAAGTAGTTACCGGACAAACATAAACAACGTGTTGCAGTTATTCACTGCAAAATTGACATTAACAAGTCCTTACATCTTGCCCTGTTCAATCTGCTTCTTTCTCTTACACATGTTTTTCTACATCATAATCCTTCCTTCCCTGCCACTGTCATTTACAGCAGGGAGCATCTCATAAAGATGATGGCATAAATCTGGGTCATAATAAGGTCCAGCAAGGGACAGCAGCTATATATCAGCCCTGAGTATATCCCTCATGAATCAAAATGCCACTAGAGTTTTTTTGTCAGTCTTATTGTCTGTCTGCCGACTCTTTCTGCAGTGCTTTTACTGTAACCAGCTTTTTTTATGTAGAATTTGTAGTTACAATTTGATAGAATTATAACTTTTCTTCAAAGAGGAAAAAAATGAACAATAACTGCAGACGTAGATCAGTCAGTTCATCTTCAAGTATGTGTCATCAGTAAAAGGTTCCTTCCTCAAACAGATTGTGCCAGTTAATGCTAATAATGCAACACAGCCAGCTATTTTGACATGAAATGTATGTTTTTCTCTCAAAACACAATTTACCTTGACAGTGTTAAGGAACACACACAAAGACAGACATGATTATACACACAAAAGCACATACAAAGCAAATATTTGCAACCTTATTTCCAAAAAAAAAAGGTTGCAATGCTTCTTAAAGTATAAATAAAAACAGAATCAAATGATGTGCACGTAACACTATATCTAAGTTTTTATGTTGCTTCAACATTAAAACCTCCCATCCGATATTGTGTTGCTTGGTCTGCAGCAACGTTTACGTGGGTGGTATCTGTCAAAGTAACATCCACATAGTGCCAGAACCCGAGCATTAGAATGCAAAGTTTTCCTGCAGAACTTTGCATTTTAATGAGACAATCTATGTCACGCACTGCACCTGTCAGCACTTTTAATGTCGCGGTTGATCAGTGTACATTTGTAGGTGAAAGTGTGCATTTGGGGGGTTTCTGTGTGGGTTGTTTGCCTGCGGGTTACTTATATGATGTGGTCTTATTAAATCAGTGCTAGAAGAGGAGGCACAGACATCAGTGATTGAAAAGCACAAAGGAACCTGAAGCGATTAAACCCCTACTCAAACCGGCTTAGAAGGGAAAGCTTCACAGAAAGCCAACAATGGTTGCATTCCTTTAAGTCGTGCTTCTCTTCTGCTTTCTCTTCCCCTCTCTCTCGCTCTCGCTCTCTCTCTCTCTCCCTCTGCAGCGCTCTTTACCCCTCCTCCTGTTCTCTGCCTTTCTCGAACAGATTATTTCTTTTCATTTTCTTTGTCTGTCTTCTTTGCAGCACGTTAGGCCGCTTAACTTTACAATGCTCATGTCAGGTCAGAACCCACCCTCCCTCTGTCTGTCCAATTCAGGAGGAAAAAAGCTTCTTTCTGCATAAGGTATTACTGTATCTCAAACGTCAACCACCTCGAAAGTCTTTCTTTCATTCGTTCATTAAGGCCTCTTCCTTTCTTTTCAGCCTTTTATTTCTCTAAAGGATTTTTAGGGTGCTGTCTGGATTTTCCAGGTTGTTAATTGCACAGAAAGTTTTTGTCTAAATCAATAGGGGATTAAACTTGAATAAGTTTATGAGGGGATTAGATTAGAACAAGAGCGTGTCGGTGTTTGTGTAGTGAAGAAGGTTGAGGTGATATTACAGTCTGAGCTGCTTTATTTCACTTAGAATTTCTCACCAGGCATATATTTATCAACAATTAAAAAAAAAAAAATGCCAGCCACATCTTCTGAAATTTTTAATGTGAAAACGTCCCACTTCAACAGTTTTGGTGAGAGTGAATTGCACTTCTCATACTGCCTTAATTACAAACCCATTTAGATCTCCCAGCTATGGGAAGTGACCTTGTAGTCTGTCAAGGGATAGTATTTGGAACAGGAGTCAGTAAATTCCTCTTACAGAACAAAGGGTCCAGTCCTCCAACTCCTCAAAACATTGTATTCTACTGGATTAGACAGAAGTAATCCACCCCACCTTCCAAGAACATCCACATATCCACCTGCATTTGGCATTGCCCATGAATGCCATGTCATTAATATGGCTTTGCAAAGAAGAGTGCTACTACCTCTTTCCCAATGGGCCGTCTCCACTTCCACATATAGGACAACCATTGTTTTAAATGTAACTGCTCCCAGCCCTGTGGTGACTGGCCTTTCATTCACCGAACACTGAGGCTGATCCGCTGCCAGAGAGGAAATATGATAAATGTGTATAGCACCAACTGTCAGGGAGGGGTGGGATATTCTCCTTTTCCCAGATGCCAGCAGGTGGAAAGTGGTAAGCCCAGGTCAGGTTACTGCAGGCATGCATATGTCAATAAGCATGTGTGTATTTGTCTCCATGAATAACACTCCCTGTTGTGCTTTTTCCAGGTGTGCCAGAAAGGAGAAATGTGAGCGCTCATCAGAGCCCCGGCGCTTTGCATCAGACATCAAACAGTGTGTGCGACTCAGTGTCCATCCAAACAACATCTCCGTGTCCCAGTTTAGCGTCACGGTGAGTGGAAAACAAACTCACCGAATCAGATACCCCGAAATAGAAACAATGACTTGTTTGAGGTTTTAGATGCACAAACTTTGTGTCTCTCCCATCATCATCAGTTATATATTCTTCAAATATCAGGCTTCGGTTTCTTCTTTGTGCCACTTGGAAGATTAAATTTGGTCAAATTTTAATTAGAAGTAATTCAATATATTTTTCTTTGAGTACAAATAGAGGACATTTAGCAGGCAAACATGCATTTGCTTTGCAATAAAAAGTGAGGATAGCTGAATATGTTGCTAGTGAGAGAATCTTGTCTGGCAGATTGACAATATCACACTCTCAAGCATAATTAGTAATATGGTGGAATTATGTTGTAAATACTGATTAGTAGCTTGTTTTAACTCGGTAATCCTGCTTTATATGATTTTTACAGGCTGCCAACAGGCATTCCTCAAATCCTGACCTCACAACTTACAATCCCGTCCAGTGAAACGGTCTCCCAACAAATGTCAACAATCATTGACAGCATAGAGTTTAGCTCAGCTGTGTTTACTGTGATTGTTGGCAGCCAAATGCACCACTTTTCCCCCTGGATGTTTCATTCTCAAACAGCTGCCAGATTTAAAGGGTCTGAATTGTTTTTTATTGTTTAAGTGCATTGATTGGTGTGCAAGGGGCTGTGATCCATTGCAACAGAAATATGTCTCTGCAGAAACTGGAGAAACAGGAGCACTCAAACTATCTCAGTGTATGCCCTTGTACAGCATTAGCATTCACCACAACACAACATAACATTTTTTAAAAATTTGAACAGGAACAAGAGGCTAATGTTTTTAAATGGCAGCATGGATGTGGTCATACCATGGTTTCAGGAGAAGATTGATGCTGTCAGTATTTTTCTGTTAAAGCTCAAGGTGGGGAGTGATTTTAACTGCAGTAACACTGTAATAACATCTCTGTTGCAGTGAGGATCACATGCAAACTGCTGATTTTCTTTTCTCTTTTTTTGTGAAGGATACCTCTGCAACACAATAATGATATTCATAGATGTGCTTCTGTGTGTGTGTGTGTGTGTGTGTGTGTGTGTGTGTGTGTTTGTGTGTGTGTTGTTCAAGCTTTTCGAGTGCTTAACCTTTAGCCAGACATATCCCATCCAGGGGCTTCTGCCTAACAGACGAAGGCTCTTCCTTGACCTTTTTGTTCTTAAATATTTGTTTGGAAAATAAGGCTCAGAAATTCTTGAGAGAACCAAGCACACACCACTGCTGAAGTTGGGCCTATTCTAGAAAACAGCTTTTATTTTCTAAGCCCCAGGAAGCAATCTCTAAAAATGAACAATATATATATATATATATATATATATATATATATATATATATATATATATATATATATATATATATATATATATATATATATATATATATATATATTATATATATATGCTCCAACCAATGCTGGAGGACGAGGGGGGTGCACTCTTGCTTCTTATTCTTCTTATGGCACAGATGGAACATCAGGGCTGTGTCATTCTGTTTTTTTCACAGACGCAGAGGATGTAGTTTTTTATATTTTATAATCCTGTTTAATTTTCTTAATTTTCTCCCTACATTGCTTTGCTGTGTGTGGGTGCAGAAGTTAGCAAGTCAAGAGGAAATGATAGCAGAAATTTTTCTAAAATGTATTGCTCTGTTGCATCTGGGCTTATATGAGCTAATTGTTTCTTGTATAGTTGATGTTTACATGGATTTCTTCTCTCTCTTTTTTTTTTAATATATGCCAGTTGCTGGTGCTACAATAATGCACTCTTAAGTCTACATCTAACATTTTTGTCACTACTCTGGAGTAGGATCTAAAAAAGTACCAAAAAAACTTCTTTGAAGAGACTAATTTAAAACTTACTTAATAATAAATGTAAGAAGATGTAAAGTTTAAGTCGGTCCTCTTTTTCTGTAGCATTGACTGCATTTGAATAAATCCTCTCTGCGGCTAGGATATTTTTCACCAGGCGAAGAAGAACAGCACGCATATTCTCAGCATTAGACATGGTGTTTTATAAACTACCGTAGGTCATTTGTGTGTGTGCATTTGTCAGATGTTCCTGTTAAAGATGAGTATGTTGTTTCCATACTCATGCATCACTGCTGTGGCTAAGCTCTAAATGTAATTGAGGGAACTCTAGGTCTGGCTACATTTCCTTCTTAAAAGGAAAATTTAAAAAAAACAAGAAATAAAGGAGGTGAGAGGGAAAAAAAGCCACGCACTGTCCATCTTGTGCCACCTTCTTTTCATTAAATAGCAATATAAAAACAGCTCAGGTCAGCCCTTCTCTGGCACTGAGGCAGCTTTCAACGCCACACCACAAGTGTACTATGGGCTACACCTCAAATCAATGCCTGGACCAAGGCCCCCTTGCAGACACAGTTTTCCATCAGCATGTATATTTTGGTCTTGACCCCTCTCCACCTGCCTTCCAAAGTCTGATTTTTCTTTTCCTTTTATCCAAGGACTAATCCCCCCCCACACACACACACACACTACTTCACCTGAAGCCTTTTTTCCTGAGAAGCAGAAAAAGCTTACGTAGCATTTTCAAATGAAGTGGGGGGAATTTGCATTCTTTATTCCATGGAGTTCTCTTTTCACTTGCTGTCCAGCACCCTGTACACCAGCCCCCCCATTGTTCATGGCCTCATTTGTTCACTCACACTTCCTTCTAGTCATTTCACCCTCTTGCCCATAGTTCATCCTCCACTTATTTTGAGACATTTTCATTCAGTTGCCTAGTTCCAGCTCTTCTAAAGCCTCCTTCTGTATTTACAGAAGTGTTGCTGAATCTTGTGTTTGTATCATTTTATTCACCTTTTCCAAAACGTTTTACTTGAAAACTACTTTCATTCTCAGAGAGTCAGCCACCCAGGAGTTTAAGATGGAATTGAAAAATCATACAGTAGATGCCAAAGGTGGCTAGAAAGGTAGTAGTGCTTGTGGTGCCTGTTAAGATGGCACTGATTTCAGTTTTATGTTGATCTATGTTTTAATGCATTAGAGCGTGTTGATGCTGTGTGGACATTTGGCCAGGACACGCACCTGACACCTGGTTCAAGAATCCTCCCAGTACCCCCTCTGGCCACTGACCACTCTACTGATGGATCTTTACTTTGCAGTGAACTTGCATCTGTTCTCTCCTCAGCAGCATTGTGTCATAGTCATAGCTGAAAATGTGAAGCGCTCACACAAAATTACATTTGGGGCACATAGCTCACTTGTTTATCTCAGACCTCAGGGCAGCTATAAAATGCACCTGGATATGATTCATCATGGATGTTTTAAACTGATGAATGACTTTCATGCTGTCATGTATCTTTAACTGGCACTAATCTTTTTCATTATATCTTGACAGCTTGTGTCACTTTTCTTTCTCTTTATGCAGTTGGTGTTGGAAGCCCATAATGTTCCAGAACTCTCGGCAGGTGTCAACTGCACCTTTGAGAACCTGGCTGAGATGAATGGCTTGGTGGAGGGAAATCGAATAAAGTGCTCCTCCCCCGCTGAAAAGGAAATGCCACGAATAATTGTTGACAAAGGTAAAAATAAAGAAAAAAAGAAAAAAAAAGCAAATGATATCAGAAATATTTGTACAATAAATATTAGGAAGATTGATTGAAATGCCATTTCTGGAGTCATCACTGATCAGATTTGAACTTGAATTACTGTCAGGTACGTGCACATCTGGATGTTTTCCCTTCAGTCAGACGCATGCTAGTCCTAGGGCAATGAGTGCTCTGTGAATTTTTGTTTTCTCATTGTCATCACTAACTCGGCAAGCCTCGGAGCACTGCCTTAGGATATGTTTAGTAATTGAATGAACATTAGTTATTTGTCTGAATGTGGGAGTTTTCTTCCCTCCTACCTTAACGTGAACATGCTCTAGAGAGAGTTATGGGACCCTAGTTAACCCCAGTGCAAAAAGGAGAAACTCACACTTCACAGCATGGCTACAGTATTTCAGCTAACATGTAGCCTAGAGGTAATACAGTCTCTGTGGACAGTGTCCCTGTGTAGTACAGCCTAAAACATTTCTGATCATTTTCATTTACATGCAGTTTTTCTTTTGATAACCCTGTCGTCCTCTCTCTTGGGTGGCCGAGCTTGTTCTAATTGAGAAAACTCCCATCTGGGAAGGTCTGTCTGCAGGCAGTTGATCCTTCACCAACACTTACGTGTCTTTGTGTTTTGATAATGAAAGTGCCGTCACTTCATTTTTCTTTCTGAAAAGGGAAATGGAGAAGAAAAATATTAGGATTCAGCTGTAATGCTACCATTTATGATGGACAAGCTCTAATGAACAAGATATTTGCAATTGCGTATGTGTCACGTGCAAAAAAAAAAAGAAGCAATTTCTACATTGTTTAGATAATGGATTCAAATACCAAACATTCATGTTTTCATTTATTTATTCATCACTCCTAGAACAGAAGAACAGAAGAATGACACATACATGTGCCTAACAGACATATGAAACATTACAATAAAGTTATCCACAGACAGCGCACACGTACATGTACAGCTGAAAGGGAGCCTGAGGGCACTTTGGGGAATTAAAAACAAAACAAAACATTTGTTCACTGTTTGCTATGTCACATGTAAACCTGGTAATGCTGCAGTCATGCAAACACTGATGTGCAAATATGTACACTGAGTCACTCACAAATGATCCATACAGCATTTCTCTGTATCTTTTGCTTTGTCCCACACTCAAACACATGGTTCTTGCATTTAAGGGAAAGGTTTCAAATATTTAATCTGCAATCTTTTTTTACTAGTACTCATTAGTCCAAGCTTGGTTGAAGGGGGGAAAAGGGAGAGCAACGGATGAAGTGACGAGAGCCGGGGAGAGATAGCGTTAGCAGGCTTCAAGGTAACATTTAGGTGGCCTAATTAGGACAGATCCGTTGTCAGCGGTGCTTTACTGTGATTGATGAATGATTCCTTCTTTGTTGGAGAGATGGGGAGAGACACCGGGGAGACGAAGGAGTTGCAGCGTGGAAGGAAGTGAAGAGACCTGCGTATAGAGATAGAGTGGGGATGAGGGAGAGATATGTAGGTACTGTGGAGAGAGAGAGCATTTAGATGTGTGGATGTGCTGTTGAATTAAACATGAGCTCCTTCATTAGTGCCAGACAAAAGGACACACCAAATACAGATGAGGCGCAAGCTCGCGTACACACGCGCGCGCACACACACACACACGCACAGACACACACAAACATACACATGGTTTGTTTTTCATCTTCTTCTCCCTTTACCTTGTCAAAGACTCTCTCAAAGACTTTTCCAGTGGAATATCGTCCACCCCCAAGGGAAACGTGCCAACTTTTGTTTCTTGTAAGACAGCTGGAATAGGGAGAGTTAACCCAATAAAACCGTTCTACTCTCTTTCTCTGCTAAAGTACGCTGCCTTTACCGCTGCAACAAGCTGATCACCTGTGGCTCCGAGCGGTTCAGTAATTTTTTCTTTAAACGGATACCTAACTAGATGGTGCAAAAGGATATTTGAGTAAGTGAATGAACTGATTATCACACAAGCTGTGGTGTCTAGCCTGTGCTCATGCTGAAAGAGTAGCGGTGACACTCTACCATTACCATTATAATACTGTTTTGTTTCTGCAGTTTGAAGAGTTGAATAAAACTGTCAATAATGCCTTCAAAGTAACGTGTTCAGAAACAAAAGCAATTCTTCTTTCTGTTAGTTCTCATTCTTGATGTCCTTGTCCTGCTTTTTTTTTTCTCTTTTAGCAGAATACGAAAGCTTTCTTTCTGCATCTGCGTATCAAACGGTTAATTTTTGACTGATCTGTTTTCTCCAGGTGACCACCAGATCGTGCAGCTCTATCTCAAGTCCAAAGAGACAGGCCTGGCATTTGCAAATACAAGTTTTGTTTTCTACAACTGCAGCGTGCACAAGTCGTAAGTCTGTGTCTACTAATAGTTTTCAAATGCACTTCAATGACAGTATAAAATGATGCACTATTTATTTTGTATCAATTTCTGGGGTCAGAACTGAAGGCATACCCGATGGGTCAAGGCATTCAACATTTGCCGTTAGCTTGCGGTCTACTTGCTTGACCTAGTAGCAGATACTTTGTCACAAATCTAATGCCTTCATATTGATCAAAACTGTCACTAATTGTGCACATTTTTAATTTGTGTCCTTCTAGGTGTTTGTCATGTGTGAGTAGCCCCTACCAATGCCACTGGTGTAAATACAGACATGACTGTACCCATGACCCACGCACATGTTCCTTCCAGGAGGGACGAGTCAAGAAGCCCGAGGTGAGTCCCAAACCAAGGCAAGGGTTAAAAGTTTACCATGACTTTTGCTATTGTTGTTGTTGTTTTCAAACTGCACAGGTATCAAACCCCACTGTAGCACTAAGAGGGTAAATGATGCCAGAGCTAGGCGGGGATTGTAAAAAATTTGCTGTCAGAATTGTTGTTTAAGCAGCTCTCAAGGGGGGACCATGTTTTCTAGCATCACTTCTGCCTATGGATTTAAAGACTGTCACATTACATCCCATTAAGACGTTGTCCACAACTCCTCACAGATTTTATTGCTGCCCAGTTTCAGTCAGCCTCTGGGTATTGAGCCAGCTAAGTTATAAAACATGGTGAAATAAATTGAGGGGAAATGTTTGGCTATGTGAGACTAATAGCCATCGGTGGAGGTTTCACATGCAAAAAGAGTTATGTTAAAAAGACTGAGACACCTTTCAGCTGTAGTGCTTCCATCTGGCATGAGTCTCTTGGCATGTCTCGCTCTTGACTGCACATCAAAGGGCACTGGAAGCTAATAAAAACTGAGTCATTTCCACTTGCCCAACCCTATTCCCTGCGACAGCTTAGTCTGTGTGAATTATCAATAGTATTGGCAACCAGTTCTATTCCCTTCGAAACAGAGCCCACTGTAATTAGGCTTCTCTGCTGCAGAGGACAAGCCACTCGCTGGATGGGGTACATTCAGTGAATGCCCCCAAAGCAGCCACTCCCCATCCTGTGAGAGAGGATTCATGTTGATTTAGAGTGGCTGCAGCAGTAGTAGCCTTTAGTGCAAAGCGAGGAAGTAAAGGAAATTTAAGGGATGTGCGCCTGTGGGCAGAGTATTCCTGGGTATCTGCATTTTTCTATATATTTTTAGGTGTATGTACAGTGTGTGGTTATCTCTCTTTGGCCTGCCTGTTCACTGACAATTCACTGTGGCTTTCAGGGGGAGGGTATTTACAGGGAGTGAGTGGCCTGTTAATCTTAGCCTGAGGTGAGCTATGATGAAGATCACTAGTGCTCATGTCTAGGTTGGCAGACGCCGCACGATGGGCAGGGACAAGCTTAGCCAGATTGTCTCCTTTGATGAGCAGTCTGCTCTCAATTGTGTTATTCCCCCCCATGTTTCCCCCAAGCCATTCAACCTGCTCAGACGATATTATTTTCTTTTTCCACCATTTCCATTATCCTTTTGAACCTTCTGCTTAGTTAGGCCCAAGCATGAGTCTTTGCAGGTTTACTTTTCCAATTAGCTCAGGCGCCGATGGTCAATATTGACTCTGGATAATAGCATGTGAATCCTCTCCTATTGTGTTGCTGACTAAAAGAAAACCATAAATAAAGCAAGGCGGATTTGGTATTAGCACTTTAATGACATCTGTTTTTTTGACATGTTGTTTCGAAAAAGGCAGGTGTTTTGCAGACTTAATGACTTTTAATTTGCTTTTAATTAACCCCCCCAAGTCTGGGGTCATGTATTTTCTGCCAGATTTGTGGTTGCCTTTTTGAATTAATAGACACACAAACGTACAAGCTTGACACACGCATACAGCCAAAGAAGATTTTGTAGATTTCACAAAAGGAATCAAGTCAACTTTGCTCTGAAACAGGATGGCCTCTTAGTGCTGCACATGAATTTTTGTGTACTATTACAATTAGGGGATTTCAGGAAGTGATCTGAATAATCCCCTAACTCTATGCTAATGATCGAGGCCAGGCAAACCTCCCTACTGGTTGAGCTTGTTGTTAGTATGCATTGCAGGATCGAGTTAAAGCCAGGCAGAGCATACAGTGGATGCCTTTTTATTCATGCCAGCAATGATATGGGCACACGGATCAGACATTTGCCTGTTGGCACATTAACCAAGGGCGTGTCCCTGTTTGCCCTCCACACATGTCAAGGACTTAGCCATCATTCTGATGAGCCTCGGTGACAAAGAACGTGCACACTGCCTCATTGAGTTACACTGTGGAAAGAGCCAATAGTCATTTTCAACCATCACTGTTGCGTTGATTTGAATAGGTTGTGTTTGCCCAATAAACAGTATTTGTTTTCCTGCACATTTTAGCTCCTTTTCAGACTACACCTCTCATCCCCAATTCACACATGGTCTCACCTAAAGACACTGATGAAACTGGGGACACTTCCTGTTCTCTTTGTCTGATGGAAACCACAGGAGGATATTTCCCCTTCTTCTTCCCCCATCTACAACACAGCATGTTCATATCCTGAGTTGCTGCCAAGCCTTTTCCTAATATATTCGGTCGGTAGGAAGATACAAAACACACAAAAATATTAATGTTACCAAAGACGTATCACTATCTCCTGGCACATAAAGTCTCCCGTGCTTTTGTTGTTGTTTGATTGTTTGGTTCTTGACTGTGTGATCAATGCTGTGGAGTTTATTTACCAGGAATTTATTGATCAAGTGATCAGGATAATGTTATTAAAGGAGCTAAATGCCAATTGTAATAGCTATTAGTGGCCAATATTAGACAGAAATGGTAGAGTGAGGTGCTTTGGTTCAATTCTTGGACAAATCAATGCCGTGCACAAGAACTGACTGTTGAGGACTAGTTTGAGTATTTGAAGAGGAAAGAGGGAGAATGAAAGGAGGATATGCAAAAATTGAGAATGAAAGCAAATGAAACAAAGCTGAAATGAAAATTATAAAAAAAAAAGGCATTGAAAGCGAAAGATTAAAGCGCTAAGATCTGAAAACACAGGGAAAAAGACACCATAACAAAAAACAGGAACAGTCAGATGATCAGAGAGGCTTCAAACAAACCGCTGAAGTTAGGGAAATTTGTTTGGAAGTGGCGAACAGAAAAACGATTACCAACAATGTTTTTAACATCTGGCCTGGCAGATGAACTTTACTACATGTACATTTTAACTGAACTAACTATCAGATGTGCTGCTGCTGCTGCTGCTGCTGTGTTCTCAAATCTGAGCATTTGGTTTATTGAGTTGAATGTTTTCATAATGCAGAGAAATGATGGGTAAACTAACTATTATTAGTATTAAATGCTAATGTTTTTTAAGAGAAAGGATGCAAAGACACAGAGGAGAAAGTTTTTTTTTTTTTTTAATGGCAAGAAATAAAAAGATGGAACCAGTTATTTGGGAAAACTTTAAGGCAAGGAATGAATAGTGGGATAAAAACAGGGAAGAGAAACGGGTGAACAGCAGAGAACGGGAGAGTGTCTTTGCCCGAGGCTCTGTTGGATATGATAAAACAGAGGCTTGTTAAGGGGAGCGCTTGGTAACCACTAAGTGTGTGTGTGCATGTATAAAAACTTAAGATCCTCTTCATCTTCACACCTTGCACTTCTATAATTATGTCTCTCTTTCTGTCTCTCTCTCTCAACCTCCCTCCCTCCTTAGCTTCAAACTATGCCAAGGGCTTTTACATTCACAGTTCCCATTCTGCTTCCTACTCTCTGTCACTTTCCGTATCTCCACCCATCCACACCTCCCACGAGGCTCTAATTATCAGATCTAAGTAGGTCCCAAAGAAAAAAAGGAGTCAGGCTAGAGGGAGGGAAATCAGTGAGAGAGTTGATAAGAGAAATGAGAAGGGTCAGTGAGATGGATCAGACAGCACAGGCTGCATTTGAGAGAGAAATAAAGGAGGGGAAAAGCATGACTGAGAATCAGAGGTGAGGTTAAGAAAAATAATGAGTCAGTGATAGAGAGAAGAAGAACGAAGGGTAATTACATATGGAAAAAAAAGAGGCACCAACTTGGTTTTTCAGATGTCAGCGCTTATTATGTTGTTATGAGTCATGCTATTGACAGATACTCTTCTCTTTTTAGTGATTCACTGCAAATGTTTGATTACACAACTGTAAGACAGTCGCTGAAGTTCCCCGTTCCACACACACACACACACACACACACACACACACACACACACACACACACACACACATAAACTAGAGCACATACAGTTACGCTAGCTCCATCCACATCAAAGTGTAGTTTGTAGTCCCCTCCTCTTCTAGTTTAATATTCCTGCTTTGTGGGAGAAAAAAAAGAGACAATTTTCACTTCTACTTGTCACTGCCCATGCAGATATTTCAGTAGATATGAACTGTTTTTTAAGATCCACTCAAACACACAATATGCTCGCATAATTACAGCAAAACAACAGCAACACCTCTTTCCAGAAATTGTTTTCCTGTTGTTCTAAATAATCCATTTAACATGCTGTCAGTAGTTTTCTTGGGGAACTAGAAAACTAGAAATGATTATTCTGAGCCAAAGGAACAGTTTCTTTTACATTTAGTTAGTGTAATTTGTAAATTATGTGGGCACCACAGATTAAATTAACCTCTGATTTATTGGATTGCAATATGAATCTGAGTAAAATATCTCAAATTCAGGGAAATAAATAACTGCAAAGTTCCTTTCTTCTTTCTGCTTCTGAGAAGCCATTCTTTAAGCCCCCATTTATAAGTCCTCCTTGAAACAGTGCAAAGTTTTCTATCATTAATACTGCCTTTATCATTTGTGTGTGTATTTATTATATGAATGTATTTATTTGTGAATCTACATTTGCTCCCCTGCCATTTATTGTACCTCAGTCATTGAGCTAGAGAAGGAAACAATGCACAGACATTAAGTCAACCTAACACTGACATAAATCTCAACAGCAACAGCAAGCATCACTGCCAGCAGCATGAGCATCTCTAGCCAGCTAGGGGATATGCATGTGTTTGTCCAAACCAATAAAAGCCCACTTGGCCTCAGGAAGAGCTGGCAATGATTGTACTGTTATACAAGTGTGTCTCAGTGTGTATGTGTACATACAAATAGAAAGATCAGCGCTAAGTAGGAAAATACACAGGCCACCACCATTATACACACTGCCTTGGTTGTAAATTCGCTTCTGCATGGTGCATTTATAATTGTATTTAAAGGTGGTAACTGAGGTTTATTGATTTTTAACAGACATGATGAATGACAGCTTACAAATCTGGCAAAGATTACGGTGCATGGTTGTGAGATTATATTGCAGTGTGGAAAGTCAGGTTCAAAATTCGGTCTGCTCAGATGACATTATTTTCTTTTTCTGCCATTTCCATTATGTCATTACCTCGAAAAAAAAGAAGCCATCCCTTTACATCAAAGTGATGGGTTATATATTTATATAAAATGACTGGGACTGGACGGTCGCACAACATCTAGTCCGGGTACACAAGATGACTTTTAGTTTTTTTTATAAAGTCATATATGTATTTGTACATTTCCATTCTACAGTATTATTTGGTCTGTTTGTGTTTTTGGCAAATTGATACACAGTACTTAATCAGATTGAGAAAATGTGATGAAGTATAGTAATTAGTCCATTTTTTATGAGTTCCCTGCAATGCTCAGGCCTGCTCTACTATATAAATGTCATATTAGTCTGTTGTTAGGTGGTGGCCAGGCAATGAGATGGCATCACAATCAATTATCTATAGAATAATTTTCAAGTTTTGAGGCTATGAATTAAATGAAATTAGAAAAAGGTGCTTTTATAAGCCGATATAGGTGCGTAAATGCACTTCTAACACCTACAAATGTAATTCTGGCTCATTAAGTGGTTGCCAGGCAATGTGAGGGCATCACAATGTATCATCTATATCATAACTGATACACTGTACTTAATCAGATTAAGAAGATGTAATGAAGTATAGTAATTAGCCCATTTTTATGAGTTCCCTACAATGCTCAGGCCCTGCTCTACTATATAAATGTCATATTAGTTTGTTGTTCGGTGGCTGTTAGGCAACATAATGATATCATGAAATCTGATATAGATAAGAACCTTTGGGGGCCCAAGATTTACCTGTACTCTTGATTGTGTAGTTTGCAGACAAGCAAACAGACACCAATTTGGTGTATTAAGAAGGGATAGCTACAGGTAAATTATGTTTCTCATGGGGTCTCATTGAGCTCTAGCTTACACAGTGAGCATGTGTGCATGGGCCCTTAGACATTAGTGTATGTATTTGTATGAGATTTTGATTCACCTCAAACACCTCAGTGCATTTTGTCTTTTATTTATCTGTTATTTACTGTGTCTATGTGCACCTCTGTTTCCTGTGATGTGTATGTGTGTGACTGCTGTTTCCTCATCATCATATGCCGCTATCAGTGTACATCTGTGTCTTGAAGATTCAGCTTAAGTCACTGTGTTAAGTCATACTCGGCTGCTTTCCATGCCTTCATTTCCACAAACCAGATCAAATTCTTTGTCCTCCATTGTTCAAGTGTATTAACTGGAAGCGACATGATTAAAAATGGATTGCATCTCTCTTTGCTCTTCCACTCATTTTCATTCACCAAATATGACCCTTCGTTCTTAGGAAAATGAGATTTGGAAGAGCAAACACGCATGCACCGCAACTTCCTTCCTCTCCTTCAACGCTGAACTCGCTCACCCTGTGTGTCATTTATCTATAATGACTTTGTGAATAGTGTCACAGAGCGTTCCCCTCTCTCACCACGCAGCTATCCAGTCACTCACTCACTTAGCCTAACCCAATCAAGTGGCTTTTAATGAACTTCAAACAAGTGTTATCGCCCAGTTCAACGTGCGCTATGCTTCACTCTCCTCCCTACCTCCATCCATGAGGGGGCTCACCTTATCTGCTCTCCCTCTTTTTACTGCCTTTCCCTGTGCCTCTTTGACATGCTAAAGCTCCTCCTGTCACATACGCTTAATGTTTTTTTTTGTTGTTTTTTTATTGCGGTTGCTCTGTTCTTTTGTTGTTCTTCTCCCTTATTTTACCGATTTTGCCGTCTCTCTCTATCCACTACCCTTCAGAGAAAACATGAAACATTTTTTGAGTACTTTGGGAAGCGCTGTTCTTCATTTTCTCTCTTTACCCTGCTTTGACACCCATTTCACCTTTTAACTTTTGCTTGTCAGTCACTTTCCTGTTCTCTTGATGATGCTTTTTGTTTCAGGCAACCTCTCCTGTCTTTGTCTTTCCTTTTCTGTCCATCTCTTCCCCTCTCCTCACCTGTTCTCTTTTTCTCCTCTTCATCTTTCAGGCGAGTCATAGGTGCTCTATATTTAACCAGCTGCTCACACCTGAATTGACTGGCTGTTAATTTTAGACCTCCAATTGCTAAGTGACTTGCACCTCTTTCTTGCTCTTTCCCTTTATCGGTTAATTAGTCTTACCTTGTTATTAGGGAAAAAAAAGAGAATGTACAAATACAAACAAAGAGCTCAAATCCTATCAAATCCTATAAGTGTCTTTTTTGTTACATCATTAATGCTCCTCTCGTGCAGACAATGACATCAGAGTACCTATTGACCTTCACTCAGTGAATGCGAGCAGGCCATGAGCCTGTAGGAAACACAACTGACCTCAGCGCAACAAAAAATATAACAAATAAAAGCACTAAACACTGAAAATACACTGAAGTGGCAGTGTCATTAAATTAAACTAATGTTTGTGAAGTACTGTTAGGTGGGACCTGGTGAGATAAATGAAGAGTGTTCATTTTCAGTACGCTGTGTGTCAGTCAGGTTTTACATGTAGGAAATGTCCTGGTGCAAGCAGCAACACTCCTTACTGTCTTTCAAAAGATTAAGCTGATTAAATTTGGTTGTGTAATTTTATTTTTAGCATCAGAAATGTACAGGTATGTGCAAACGCAGTGCTATAACCAAGACAACATATTTGCCTTGCAAGAGCTCACTGCTGCATTTGGCACCAATGATGATGAGGACATTTTATGGTAGACTGCAACAAATTACTGGGAGTAAATCAAGAGAACCTCTACGCCTAAAAAAACTGAGCCAATGTGGACGTGCCAAAAACTACAGTTCTTTTGGGGCGCACTTTATTCTGGCTCCAAAAGCAGTCCCTGTAGACTGCCTTGTTAAAATGCCCAACTTTACATTAAAAAGCTGAGACCATAGACCAAAATGATTCAGATGTATTCTGCACAAAGCACAGTAAATACACAAAAGTCTCACTTAAGCTAAAGCTCAGCAGTGACAAGGCAGGATCTCTTGTGGTGAGATGTTTTAATTACAGTTTTGCATTAGACCCACTGACCCACCTTCCTTTTCTCACTTTGCCTCCAGGGGTGTCCCCAGTTGCTGCCTGCAGAAAGGATACTGGTGCCTGTCAATGTGGTGAAGCCCATCACCCTACGGGCTAAAAACCTCCCTCAGCCGCAGTCTGGACAGAGGGGTTACGAGTGTTTGCTCACCATCCAAGGGAACGAGCACCGGGTTCCTGCCCTGCGCTTCAACAGCTCCTCAGTGCAGTGTCAAAACACATCGGTGAGAAGAGTATGTGTGTGTGTGGGTGTCTGTGTGTTTTCAGTGTCTCAACCAGTGTGACATATCATCCTTGACCACCACCCACCTACACGCCAGCACAGTCTCTGTTAAGAGGCCCCGTGTCTACAAACTTTTTCTATAAAAGTTAGATCACCTATTAAAGATGGTTTTGCAATCTCTCTCCCTCACATACAGCACATGCACACACTGATTCCAGCTGAGGGATTTTTGGTCTCCCAGCTAGACAGGTGGTAGATGAGATAAGTGCCTAACTTTGTCTCTAGTTGCAATGATTCTCCATTCACTGACTGAATAATGCATTGACAGGAACGAAGGATGAGCATGAAAAAAGGCTTTATGCTGGTCTTGATGCTAATCGTCTGTTGATACAATAACATCCCATCTTCCTGTCTATCTTCATCACTCTAAGTGTGAATGTCAGTAAAGATGTCTGCGGGATTTGTGTGCATAATCACTGCACATTCCAAATATTGTACTTTGATTGAGCTGTGAAGGAGGGAAACTGTAATTTAGCAGAAAATTATGATTCCTGCACCAACCCTCCATTCTGCTAGTGTTACAGAACCAAATGAAAAATGATCTCTCAATGCTCACTGGCGTGTATAGAGTGTGTTTGTGGATTTAACGCATGTGTGTTTGAGTTTATGTGGGTGTTTAACTGTGCGCATGTGTGTACATGTGCACAGCAACCTGTTGAGGATCGATTATTGCGTTTAAAAAAGTATTGTGATAGCAGAAGCTTTTTTCAAACTTAGACAGTTAAAAAACTTTGTATCTCTCATTCGCTTTCCTCATCTCTCTTCTTTCCCTCTCTGGTTGCTATGGTGATAGTATTTCTATGATGGGATGGAGATGAGCAGTCTCCCCGTGGAGCTGACCGTCATCTGGAACGGAGATTTCAGCATCGACAACCCCGCCCACAACAAAGGTAAGCATGCACAGATGCATGAGCATCTATGTAATAAACCACACACACATGTTCACACGTACAGATAGACAGACAGACAGACACACACACACACACACACACACACACACACACACAGAAATCAGCTGTTCTATATTTCTCATAGTATAGAAAAACATATTTACTTTACAGTCTCTTACAAACTCACTTAAACACACACATGCATGCACACATACACACATACACACACACACACTCTAAAGCTTCTGCCTCCCCATTGTTGCCCTTGGAGCCAATCTCCATGGCAACAGGCTGGTAGTGTGCTGAGGTGCAGCATCCATTCCCTGATGTTGCCATGTAGTGGTTAACTTTACCACATTTTCTCATACGCTTTCGTTTTGTCCCTCCGTCCTCCCCCCCAACCCACCCCCGCCCCGCATCGTTCTCTTTTTGTCTGTCTGTCCTGCACATCACTGTTGTCTTTTTGTCCATTTTAAACTCTCTAAATTCAATTTTCTTACTGCCTTTTAAACATAATGTCCCCAATTCTCGTGTTTCTCTTATTTTGTCTGTTGACACCTCTCTGTGAGTTTGGCTATCTTTCAGTCTCTGTCATCACTGCCTCTCTGCTTTATTTTATTTATGTCATTCAGTGTGGTTTACAGACATAAATTTCAGTTCAGCCAGAACCATTATAGTAATAAAAGAGAGTATTCCTATCTGTAGTCATTTGTATTTCATGATATGGCTCTATTCTCTGACCCAGAGGTGGGAAGAGCAGCTGCAAGAACACAATTGCAGAACAAAAGAGACATTAGTGACAACAAATTTGACATTGAGTTAAGTTCCAAAGTGGCTTGCAGATGCTCAGTAAACGTGGGCAGGTTAATGCAACTTAAAAAGCACATCCTGAGATTTACCAATTGGATGTTTAGATAGGTATCAGGTGAGCCATCAGCTGATGTGTGCTGGCACTGAGCTCAGCTGTTCTACTATGACTGCACCTGAACTTGCCTTTGGGGTCTGTCTGAGCTAACACTACGCTGCCCTTCAAAAGTATTTGAACAGTGAGGCCAATCCCTTTAATTTTGCTGTAGACTGAAAACATTTGAAATCAAAAGAATCAATATGAGACAAAAGAATGACCCATGACCTATTTTGAGTGTGAGAAAAAATAATGGAACAGATAAAATAAATTAAAATGAATAAGACAATATTTAGTTGCAAATCCTTTGCAAGCCTGAACTGTTTATCAGATGTAAATACTTGGAAATAAAAGCTGAGATGTTGATCTTCAGACTCATATTGATTTATTTTTTTTATGTCAAACCCAAATGTTTTCAGTCTACAGTAAAAATAAAGGGATGGGCCTAATTGTTTCAATACTTTTGGAGTGTATGTCAACCATAAATCCTAGCAAAGAAAGCTAATTTATTATTCCTGTCTAGATATATAGAGAGCAATGTGGTATATTATATTTCTCTTCCTTTCTTTATTTTTTTTCTGTCCAGCCCTCGGTCCTCTCATGGCATATCACCACCAGCTTTTTAAGAATTCAGGATTCAGCTGCTGAGCTTGATTCAGTTTGGCCACTGACAATACACTGCTTTAAGTGATTCATGCTGGGGTAGAAAAAAAAAAACAGCAGCATGCTGGGGGTTGTACTTCTCTGACAAGAAAACAGCTTATTTTAACCAAAGGCAGTGGAGTCAGGCATAAGAAGCATGTTGTTAAAATGTGTATTATATGCCAAAATGACACTGTGCTGTAAGGCAAAGTTTGTAGAGTGTTTGTGTGTGTTTCTGGTTGTGTGCATCTGTATCTGAGTCAAATGCGGTCATATCCTTAAGCATAACTGCAGAATCAAAGAAGCAGTAGAAGTTAGAGATGCTTGAGACTCCTCCACTACACCCTTCCCTCCTTTGTTTGCTTGTGGAGGAAGAGGTTTGTAGGGCTTCTTTTTTTTTTTTGATGGGCAGACCACATGTAAATTTAATGGCAATTAAAAAGAAAATGGCTGGTCTGTTGCCATGGAGATGATATCTTAAATGTGTGGTGTGTGAGAAGTGGCAGGAGGCAGTAGTGTAGGAAACTCAGGGAGGCTGGGTGGGATGCAGAGGGAGCATGTAGAGATGATGATGGAGCGATAATGAGACAAATATGTCAACAAATGTCTATCATAATATTCAGTTTGTGTTCTTTTGCATGTTCAAGCAGCTTTGTATAGATGTTGAGTGATTTGTGGAAACCACAAAACAGTTTCTTGTGTGTTTTTGAAGTCTTTTGTTACTTCATTTGATTTTTGCCCAGAATAAATTTAGTTGTGTTTGGAGTTCATCGTCATATGTAAAAAGCTTGTTGACTTTTCTCCATTCTTTCTGCCATCTGTCATTGTCTTCTTTCCTCCCGCCTGCACAGTCCATCTTTATAAGTGTGACGCCCAGCGTGGAAGCTGTGGTCTGTGTCTGAAAGCGGACCCACTGTTTGGGTGCGTCTGGTGTAAAGGAGAGAACCGCTGCACCCTCAAGCAACACTGCGCCAATGAGAACACGTGGCTAGAGCACAACGGTATCAACAGCAAGTGCACCCACCCACGGATCACCAAGGTGAGACACATGCATTAGTGTCCGCATATGTTCACACACTTTACACATTAGCACTTACATAGATCAATCAATCCAGCCATTATTGTAAAAACTTTTTGCCTCAAAGGCCACACATACACACCTTAATTATAGTGCACTCGTGGGAACATAGTTATACTCATCACCTCGCTGACAGTGTGACAGTCAATCATCTCAACATAATGGTGGAGGCTGCGAGTCATTATCACCTATTCAGTCTGACACCATTTGTGAAGAAGGATATGTTTTACACCTTTTTGTACTGCAGCAACACATCACATGAGAAAAAAAAGTTTCAATGATAATGGCACACTAGAATCACAATTACAGTTGTCATGCAATTTAGCATTTTAGATGTCTTTTCTCCAAACTGTAGGGGGACAGTGGTTATTTATTTATTTATTTATTGCCAATGTTATCTCCTCTCATACTTTAAATGTCAGCATACAAATACGCATACAGATCTAGATAGACAAATCATCCACAGTCTTGCTAGTTATCAATCAACTGCACAGATGTTCAGGTGAATCCCTACTTAACCCAGCACCATGTGAGGCAAATAGACTTGACCTGTGCAAGACATATAAAAAGGGCAAAAGCAGAAGTGATAAGGGTCAGCAACATGAAGAATAATGGGTCATAAAGGAAAGATGGATGGAAAGCTGCCAGATGAAGGAAGAGGGGGGTGGATTTGGGGGTTACATGAAAGAGAGGTAGTGATGGATGGCTAGACTGAGCCAGAAAAGAATCGCATGAGGCTGAACGACTGAAAAGAGTCCCCCCTTTTACCCCCGTCCACTTTTCCAGTGACGGATATAAAGGTCCACTCTGCATCCTTTTCTCGGGGAGGAGAGTCGGGGGCAGATGATGACTGACTGCGGATGAAACATAGAACAGATAAAAGAGAGAGAGAGGGGAATCCCCTTTGCTGTCCCGGAGAGTGATATGGACAGAGGGTGGGAAGAGGGATACGGAAATAGAATCTGTCCCTATATCATCCTGCATGTAGCAGCATTCAAGTAACTGCCTGACCACAAGGTCAAGGTCTGGCTGCTCACTCATGAGATTTTAACCTGGTGGATTACACCCGAATTGTCCAATTACCCCAGAATTATTTCTAAATAAAGGAGAACAGGATAGTGAGAGGGAAATAAGAAAATAGGGACATAGATGTCTCTAAAAAGGTGGCTTATTGTAATTACTTGACCCTCTCATCCTCTCACAGATAACCCAGATTATTGTGATTATTTTTATCCAGACAAAATCAAATCAACTCTTAAAAAAAAGTGATGTCATGATAGTAATACCCCACCACCACCCTGTCCACTTATTAAAGAGTCTGGATCAGTCAGTTGCGCTCTATCATTCCACTTCTCTAATGTTTGTCTTCTCCCATAGCAGTGGATTTATTCTTGGAGATGGGCCTGTATTTCTCCTTACATCCCTGAGGCTGCAGCAGGGACATATTGAACCCTTCTCACGTCCCCCATAAAAACTGTCAGTGGGTGAGGAGTGAGGACTTTCCCAAGACAACCCAGGCCCTAATGCATTCTAATACGCTTCATTATAATGACATCTCCCATCAACAATGAGGGGGTGAGACTCACATAGAAAGATGAAAAGTGAAAAGGAGAGAGAGAGAGAGGGAGAAGTGATTAAGTGTTTGCCTCTACCCAACCGTCAATTATCTTGTCAAAGTCACAAATCTAATCAACGCCTCATTGCGTCTCTCCTCTTCACTCTCTCTTCTCTCTTGGTTTCTTTTGCCCCTTCCTTCCCCTTCTCTGCTTCCCGTAAAGTCCTTCTCCCTCTCCATATTTGCTAATAAATTGAGAGCCACGAGGCATTGTGTGCAATCTTTTTAATTGCATGTATTGTAGCCCTGTTCCCAGAAGGCTCTGTTTTTTCATTAAGATATCAGCAGGGAACCTTATTAATCAGAGACATTGAAGCATACGATAACGATATCTCCCACATGACAGTCACAGGACTTGTGTTGTGCATGACCTGGCTTGAGATTGCCTGCGTTTTTTGGATTGGTGAGTTCAGTAATCAAACAGTCAAATTAAATGCTTTTGACATGTTTGCGGTAGCGCCATACGGAAAGTCACGCTATAGGATACGGCGGCTTCAAGCTATGAGATAAAGGCAAACACAGTCACACAGCACTCTACCTGTGAGCACCACAGGGGTTCACGCTGCCAACTTTACACTGTGCAGAGAAATAACAGTCACCATTAAAGCTGGGCTCCTGCCTGGAGCATGAAGCCTAGAGGACTTTTATTTGGCAGAGACAGATAGGCACAGGCTACTCTGTGTCCGTCTCTTACATCCATCCATCTGGATGGGCCTGATGATGTGTACTCACACGTACACTGACTGGCCAAAAAGTAATTGTGTGAGTAAAGTGCTGATAGATGTTGGAACCACCTCATCAACAATGAGAGATGTTACTGATAAATCAAAGGACATTGTGATTACTGCAAAGATGTCACCTGATGCCAGGATATAAGTTAATCTTATGAAATATATGACAGTGGATCTCAGTGTATACCAGATAGAGAAATGACAGTTGTTGACCCTGAGTTTTGACCCTTTACCAATCATTGCAGCTGTCCCATTCCCCACACTAGAGACAGTTATATACAGTAGTGCGTGAATTTAAAAACGTATCCATAAGGACCTTAAAAACCTCATGTTTTGTGTGGTTTTTTGTATGTGTGTTGCCATGGACTAAATAGCAGAAGCATATTTGCCTGACTACTAACAGTCTATTGCCTAACCAATCTACCATTTGAAACACCCTGTTGATACTATTTTATTGCACCACCACTACTTCATAACATGAAAATTCTAGTATTCTGGTTCATTCAAATTCCACATCATTTGACATGCCTAATTGTTCATTTAAGATAAGCCTGAAATAAAGTTTTAATTTAAAATAATGGCCTCTAAAGCTAATTTCACAGATTTAGATAAAGAATGGACAAGGTTGTACAGTTGATAGAAAGCTAATGGAAATATCAAATGAGAGCTGTAGTATGTTTGTTATATATGAATTAACATACTAATTAACTAAACTAACAACTAAACTAAAAATAATGTCCACAATAATCATTTCCAACAGATCACCCCTCTGCGGGGTCCTAGGGAAGGTGGCACACTTGTGACAATCCGTGGTGAGAACCTGGGACTGGACTTCAGGGAGATTCAGGGTAATGTGAAGGTGGCTAATGTGGATTGCGCCCCTATACGTGAAGGCTACATCCCCGCTGAACAGTAAGTCACATATTACCAAATGACCAGTTAAAAACACTGATATGACTAAACATTAAATAACACAGCCTCACATAGTCATTCTTAACTCAAGAACATTCATTTAAAGCTGCAGTGCCAAACCTTTGACCTGCTGGTAATGAGTGTAACCACACATACATTGTTGGTGGTTGCCTATAATAAGGAAAAGCCATTCTAATGGTATCCATGTTTGTCCTCACCCTCGGCTGCTTCTGTTTTTACAATGTAATCCTTCTCTGAATGGATCAAAAAATTTTTATTGCTTTTGAGCTTCTTTTACAATAGGCTCCCCCTAGTTTCCATATCCTAATCTGTTGACTGTGTTTGTTTGCCTCTTCCTCTGTTCTGGCACACCAATCAATGGTGATTGAAGTAACATAGAGATTTACTACAGCTCTTCATACTATGAAAACCACATCCACTGGAGGGACCCCACAACATTCAAGATAGGTCTGAAAAGTTAACACAATGCTTTTGCTGCTGTCGCATCTGCAAAAGTTGTAACAATAATCATGGCTTTCTGATTTATCCACATTCATAATACAACTTGCACACTGTCAGGGCTTTAGCTTAACTTACAGAAACTTAGTAGCCTAAAGCTGGGTTTCTTTCGGCTGCTCCTTTATTCACAAGGGCATGCCACAGCGGATGGATCCACATATTTGATTTGGCACAGATATTTACACCAGATGCCATTTCTGGCACAACCCTTCCAGGGAGCTGCGGGTCCTTCATGCGTTAGGTGAATAGTAAACTACTACACTATGGAGGAGCCTAAAACTAATCTTTGTATATTTGGCTTATCAGTAACAAAATGCTTGCTGGACACATTATGGGTATCAGGATGCCACAGTTTTCCTGAGCTCATGTTTTATTGCAGACGGATTGTTAATTTAACTCTCAGTTTTAGCTCTGAGGTCTGTATCCTGTTTGTAGTCCAACCCACCACTCAGAAGCTTTTAGGCATTTATCATTTTCTTGCTAGCAGACAGAACTGACAACTTGCAAAACAAAGTTAGTGGAGAGGCATGAATTCCCCTTCATGGGTGGGAATTAATTGCACTCTGTCTTTACCAGAGTAATGCCTGTAAGAGGTAAAGTGGTTGCATAAGAGATATGATCCCAAAAATCACAGATAATCTAATGCCAATTTGGCATAATCTTCTGACCAGCAGAATGCACAGTATATGAATGTAAATTCATTTAAAGTTGCAGCAGTGCACTTGTACAGTGGGTGCAATGCTGTGTGTAACAGAGCACAGTTCCTCTGTATTTCACAGGAGCACACACAACTCCGATAATCATTTTAGAAAATTGAGGAGGTTACATTTAGGTGACATATGGGTTTAATCCAGAGGTTTGGCTCCTTTCAGGTGCCGTCTGTAATATTATTTAAAACTAGTTTAAAGTTGGCTTATCAACAGACCCCGTGCTTCTTCTGCTAAGAAAGAAAGTTGTGTGCCAGCACTTTCTAAGCAAATGCTGACCCAGCAGAAGCAGGAGCTGCATTTGAGGTCATATGTAAAAGGATGGAGACTTTTTCCTTTCTCTCCTACAAGTTGGCAGTGCAGAGGAGGTGAAGCTGTTGGCAAATAATGCATTATTTTTTTTTTATCAAGCTTTAAGATAGGTTTAGGTACTAAATCCATTAAATAATCTACTTAGTATTTCCTAGCTAAGCCAACTGGTATATTACAAGAAAGTGCAATTACCTGTTCTTTTTTATCTAACATATTCCACAATTATGGCAATTTTGTTTCCAGGATTGTGTGTGAGATGGGTAAAGCTGAGATGAGCCAATATACTGGGAATGTGCAGGTCTGTGTTGGGCAGTGCACCTCTGATTTCATGGCAAAATCATCTAAGTACTACTACTTTGTGGTGAGTTTCTGTTTTCATTTCAACACTTTTTCTCTTTGTAACATCATGTGTATAGTTTTCAAACCTTCAAAAAAGTGATCTGGTGGTTAAAAATACATTGAAATGTTTGCTTCTATTATCAGAAAGGCAACTATACTGCATATGTCACCCTCTGCATATTAGCACCTTGCTTGTAGCTGATCAGTGTTCTCACCTACTGTGTTAATACTGTATGTACATGTTGCTTATTTGGCTGTGTTCCGACATGGTGCGGTTCTCACTGAGTCTCCTCCTCAGCATTTCTGCCTTGCACGTATCAGCACTGAGACATGACTGACAGTTACTAATGAGAACAAGAAGAAGAAAAAAAATGTGGATGTTATAAAAAAAATTAAAAAGCAATAAATAAAATGTCACACATAAAAAACACACATTGCACCCTTGCTGTGTGTGTGTGTTTTTTTTACATTCACTCTGTGCATAATTATTCTTGCGTACTCTCAGTTTCTGAAATAAATTAGCAGTTGTTGCCATTATGTATGTATTTTATGCTGTGTTATCACTTTTACTGCTATCCATTAATGGGTGCTGGCCGAGGTTTATTTCTCAATGGGCTCCCTGCACAGGATTATAGGATGTTAGGTCTAGATGTCACACTACACAGCAGGCTAAGGCTGAGATTATAAGAACACCAAATGGACTAAAGGAGGATTTACTTTATGCTCAGCCTCCACTGGACTGCATCAGCTGCTGCTCTAACTTTAATAAGTTTTGCATCATAGCGTACTGTATGTTAAGTGGAATAAGTGACTGCAGGTTAAAGTACCACACCGTGCAAAAGTTTTGAGCCACTACTAATTTCTTTATATTTTGCTTTTATGGACCCAGGCTGTTTTCTTTCTTTTTTGACCATTTTCAGAGGAATGTTTTGTAACATGTCAATCCTCCCACATACACTGTCATTGAAGTAAAACCATACCTGGATAGAAAGATAGAAAAACACACAATAGAACCCTATCATGGATTGGCCTCCCCAGAGGCCAGATATCAACATTACTGAAGCAGTGCAGGATCATGTTGACAGAGAATGGAACAAAAGGCAGCCAACATCCAAAGAAGAGCTTTGAATGTCCTTCAGTAAGGCTGGAGAAAGCTTTTCTTTTTTTTCTCTTTTCTAAAAGAGTAAAGGATGTGTTGAAGAATAAAGGTGAAATTCACCATTACTGATCAACCTTTATCCTTTATATTTAAATCAGTTTGGAGCTTTTGTGATTTGTGGCTTTTGACATTTAAACCTCTGACTTTTTTTTTTTTTTCCAGATTCCAAGGATTGCCAACCTTAAGCCACCCCGTGGACCAGTCTCTGGGGGAACTATTGTCAATATTACAGGCAGCCACTTTGATGCTGGGAGCAATGTGTCAGTCATGTTCAAGGACCAGCCATGCACTTATCTGAGGTTAGTTGGAACAAGCCGGCGCTGACCCTGTCAATCACACTTTAACAGTCAATTAAAAGGTCAGGTAAAACTACTGTTTGTCAAACTACAGGGAGAAAACCTCTCTGACATCTCAAGAATAGCTTGCGTTCACACATAAAGGAGGAACTTTGACAGAAGAAACCAAAGAGTTCTTAGTAGTCATTACTACATTACTTTACCACATCACCCACTGCACCCATTGCTGAAAGAGACCTTGAGAAACCTGTAAAGTTTTGAGACTGGACCTTGCACAGATGTTGACAAAATCTGCACAAAGACAGATGAACGTTAACCCTGCCGATGCACAAACTGCCTTTGTGTTCATCCTTGCCACAGTAGCAGACTCCAGGACTACATTTGACCAGTTACACTAATGCAGATGATAGATACCTTGGGAACACAAATGGCACTGGCTAGGCTGTGGTACAAACCAATTTTTAAATGCTGAATATTCACATTTTTTATTTAGGTTTTAGGACAAATAGTGTAGCATAAATGAAGACATAGCATTGATGTAATCAATTCAATTCCAAGTTTAGTCAATGAACCATGTATGTAGTGTTTATTTAACTAACCATTCAACTGTCTTAAATATTATTACATTGATTTCAGTATTGGGATCATTCAGTAGTCTGCTTCACAAAGAATAATCACTAGATAGACTCCTGTGGATCCTTACAATATAAAATACCACTGTACTGATTGCTCCTCTTGTCTGTTGCAGTATACCACTGACATAACAGTACATGGAACTAATGCTTCATCTTATCACTTTAGGAGGGGTGGCCAATGGCTTACTTGCCGAACCCACGCTTCTCTACATGGCATTGGAAATGTGTCTGTGTCTGTGAGTATAGATAAGGCCCACCTTCAGAAAGACCTGCAGTTTGAATATGTGGAAGACCCCACCATCACCAAGATAGAGCCCGAGTGGAGCATCTACAGGTATGGTAGAAGAACATTTCAATCAGTTTACTTTTTCAATAGAAGTCTGCATGTTACTCAGTGGTATGCATCATCTGGATGGAAATATCTCAGCAAAACAGGTTAATGTAAGATCCTTGTCAGAAGGAAAATTAAAAAGTTTAACCATCTACTGCCATATACAGTAAAACAAAATTTACAGCATGCAAATTTTGCATTGGGTGCGTGAAGCAATGAATAAATAATTTAAATCTCTTTCTTTCTTTCTTTCTTTCTTTCTTTCTTTCTTTCTTTTCTTTCTTTCTTTCTTTCTTTCTTTCTTTCTTTCTTTCTTTCTTTCTTTCTTTCTTTCTTCCTTCCTTCCTTCCTTCCTTCCTTCCAGTGGATATACTCCAGTCACAGTGACAGGCACTAACCTGGACATCATTCAAACACCACTCGTCAGAGCCAAATACAATGGTCATGAGACACTCAATGTAAGTGAATGCAGATACAATGCGCATCATAAAACAAAAACCTTCTGGTTGATAATCGTCGAAAAAAAGAGTCCAAAATAGGGTACTTGGAGAGATTGTGTGTGTGTGTGTGTTCAAACGTGATGCATTGTTTCCACTGTTCACAGTTAGGTCTATGCGTGTGCAACTTTTATTCACGAAAGTGTTTCTTAATTGTAGACTTTGACAATGATATGCCCGCCTCTTTGGGAGTTGATGAGTGTTTTCATTTTTTTAAACACAGGAAGTTTTGATATTGAACTAGAAACTACACTGATTAGCCCTTTTACCCAGGAGAGCCCAGGCAATGCCATGCTCGGGTCTCTCTGATAAAAGGGAGCAACAAAAGGTAGTAATGCTATCTTCCTCTGCCCATTTGAGCATGACCTGGCACCACGTTAAACATCTGTGCTTAGATGTGCCTCTTCTAGGCACTGTATCTCATGTGTCTTAGTTTGCCACTATATATAGTTTGCCCCATATTCACCGCCTCAATCTGACACAGCTCAGATCTGAATGAGAAGGAGTCAGGAATGGACATCCAAAGCATTTGACCACAAAGCAGAGTTTTTGTTACTTCTTTCTTTTCCCCCCATTACTTTCCTGTACCAGTACGTGATCCTTGTCAAGGATGCCCTTGCAGGATTTGTCAGTTTGATGTTCAAGGAGCCAATTAGGGTGACAGGCAATAGTTTGAATGACTGCATGGCAGAGGTTACTGTGAGCATGTGAAATGTCTGTGAATTAAACAGAAATGTCTGTGGAGGCGACCTGTGCTGGGCATTGATTTATCAGTGCCCTGACAGAAGGAGAGGAATGAAAATGTTAAGGTAATGTTAGAAGGTGTGCATTGCATGCCAGCAGCGCATCAAACTGTCATTGTTTTTGAAACTAGTTTTGACAACAAATGAAGAATTTAAATAGCATCCCATGTCAAATGAGAAACCACAGCAAAGACAAGATGAAGAAAAAAAAAACATGAGTGGGACACAAAAAGATGTGAGGCACTGTAATTGAGCAAAAAAGTGGTATAGAGAAAGATGACTGAGGGAATAAGAATTTGTCAAAGAGGGAAGAAAAGATCACAGAGAGGAATAACAGGACGGGATAAAGAAGTGATGAGAGGCTGGGGGGGGGCTCTTTGTGGAGGGTAAAAAAAAGGGATGGTAAGACTTAGTTATCACTCCTGAATCTTCACACATCAAAGCGTGATTGCGGTGAGACTGCACACGCTCTCTAACTGCACCTCATTTGGTGGCTCCCTTTGAGGAAAATACAACAGGTTCTTCTTTGCACTTTTTGAAATGGAGGAGCTTCCAGCTTCAATTGTGTCTCCAATGGGTTTAGTGAAATGCTCAAGTGTGACATAAAAGGCTGACACTAATGACTTTTGACAGTATGGCTTGGCACATTAACACTGGTAACAAGAGAGTGAGCTGATTGGAACACAGGAAGGCAATCTGGGTATGATGCATACTGTAATTAAACCATAAGAAGTTTGTGAATGAATAATGTATATATTTGCATAAATGCAGTCATTTGCTGAAGATAAATTCATTTATCTGTTTCTGTGTGTCAGTTGTGCCAGGTTCTAAGTCCTACAACAATGCTGTGCCAGGCTCCAGAGTTACCCATCAGCCTAGCCAGACATCAAGAAGTACCTGAAAGACCTGATGAGTTTGGCTTCAAATTGGATGACGTACAGGCTCTGATGGCACTCAACAACACCAACTTTATCTACTTCCCAATCCGGAATTTGAACCACTTAGTCCATCAGGAGTCCTGGAGCTTAAACCGGAGATCGCCCATTATACTGAAAGTAGGAATCTAGAGATCACTCACTCACATTTACATTTGTCTAATTTTGCATGACAAATGTATAGATATCAATATGTTATTTGACCTTTCTTTCTGTAACCCTTCCATTTTGACACCAAAAGCAATGAATATGCACGGATATCTTTTTGCAGGGACGGAATTTCCTCCCACCGACCAATAGTGGAAATGGAAAGCTGAACTACACCGTTCTGATTGGAGAGAAACCCTGCATTTTAACAGTGTCGGAGAACCAGCTCCTCTGCGAGTCACCCAACATGATTGGCCGGCACAAGGTCCTGGTGAGTGACATAGGACGTGTCACAAAGTCAAGACAGATAGAAAGACAGACACAAGACGGAGAGGCAGGCAGTGGTGAAGGCGGTCAACAGACCTACAAATCAATTGAGAGTTTGACAGACAGACCAACAGACCAACAGACATTCCTTGTGTTGCTTTCTATCCTTCCACTTGTCCACTCCCATTCAGATTACGGCTCTAATCCAATCAGCTGTGCGGTTAGTGCCCACAAGCAGACAAAAGACAAACAAATAAGCCTTCAATAAGAAGCATTAGGGCCCCAGAAAACTCAATGAAAATTCCATTTGTGGTTTTAAGAGGGACCACTTTGAACAAAGCATTTCCTGATGTTACCACCTGAACTTGGGCTTAATAGAAAGAAATGGGCATATCACTATAAAACAATTAGTTGATGCACAAACAAACACAAGTGTGTACACAAATCAATATGTCTGTCTGTGTGTCTGAGCTTGGACTTTGATTTAAGCACATCTATGTAATAGTTCTAATCTCTTTTACTGTCATAAGGCACGTGTGGGTGGCATCGAGTTTTCCCCAGGTGTGGTCCACATCACGTCCGACAGCCCCCTCAGCAGCACTGCAATCATCAGCATTGCTGCAGCCGGTGCCCTGCTCATCCTTGTTATTGTGGCGGTCCTCATTGCCTATAAACGCAAGTCTCGTGAGAGTGACCTCACCTTGAAGAGACTGCAGATGCAGATGGACAACCTGGAGTCACGTGTGGCTCTAGAGTGCAAAGAGGGTGAGAGGTTCACGCTTATACAAATCAGCATATTCATTTTTGCCCTTGGTTCCCTAGCACATCTAAGGCGTTTTGGTTCGTTGTCATAGATAATTTATGTCACTTTAACTATAAAACTATTTGTCTATAACCTAGGTAAGACTTAATGTTTACTGATTTTTTTGTTTGTTTTGTTTATCAGCTTTTGCAGAGCTACAGACAGACATCCATGAATTGACCAGTGATCTAGATGGTGCAGGTATCCCCTTCTTGGACTACAGGACTTATACCATGAGAGTCCTCTTCCCAGGCATTGAGGAGCATCCTGTCCTGAGAGATCTGGAGGTATGACTGACCATTTTTAAAGACATTCAGGTTTTATTACAAAGGAAGATTTACAAAAACTTATACTTTATATAAGGATTCTGTTACAAATTATTGACACAGGGACTCTATATAATGCCCCAATTATACAGGCCCAGAGACCAGTTCGTGACCACCTTGCAATTACCGGTTGCTAAAGTAAAACAAGTACTCCTCAACCAGTTGTGTGATTCCTGGCATTTGCTGTGAAAGTGGTTGCTAAGTCCCAGGCCTACAGGCCTAAAGATTAGTCACGAACCCCCTGATAACCACCCGTCAGTAGGGAAAAATGTGTGTTTCCCAACTGGTTTGCTAGTGGTCATGGAAGGTTGCTTGAAGTCGCCAGATGAAATTGTTTGCAAAGAGAATTGCTGCACCAAAAACCTTCTTCAGATTGCTGTGGTCGACCATAGTTTGTATGGAAGACAAGAACTTGTCTGTAAAAATTTGCTAGCTACTCATTAAGCGGTAGTGAAACTGTGAAAAATGCATCACAAACCAGAAATGGAGACCGTTCACCTTCAAGTTGTGCCTTTTGAAAGGTGTGTTTTCAGGTGCAAGGCAAAACTTTTACTTACAATGGGAATGTTTTTTATTTTTGACTTGTGTGGCACTTTTTCAAGGTTCACTACTGTATTTTTGGACAAGTCTTCCATTGCAAGCTGCAGGCGACTGCTGCAGTCTGTAAGCGACCAAAGCAACCATAAGGAGGTTTTTAGTGCAGCATCTTCATTGTGAACAATTTCACCTAATTACAGCCAGCAACATCCAGCATCCACTTGTCAACTGGCCAGGGAATACACATTTTTTGGGAATTAAAGTCAGGTTTTCCACTAATATGCTTAGGGGAAATATTTACAAAACGTCTACTGAATAGAAAGCTGTGGTTAGCAATGAGGTCTTGAAAGAAGACAGCTGTAACTATTAGAACTTGAACCTATTTTCTCACCAATTAAGCATGTAACCCTACGCGTGTAACTTTTTATCCATCAAATAACAGCTGCAAAACAATTAGCTGTATTTGAAATGAGAGCAAAATGAGCAAGCAAATTAACAATGTGGTGGGTCACAGTAGGTGAAATTGACGCCAATGTTGTTTGTGTCGATGTCTGGTAAACAAAAGCCTTTGACGGCCGACAACAACACGTTTTTTTTTTCCAAAACCAAACAAGGCAGCCCTCAATTCAGGAGTGTGGTCTCATTAATAATTCTCAATGATATGAGAAGCTGCGTCGTTTTCTCTCCCCACCTTAAAGCAAATTAAAAGTCAATCACAGAGAGAAAAGGGAAGGGGGGGGGAAATCAAGTAATTTATCCTTAGTTGGTGACATTGATAGACAGCCGTAATTGAGCAGGTCGTCTTGTTCCATTAAGAGAATGATGGACCCCTATTTCACTGCCTTCAGGGTTAGCCACTCTATCCCTGATGAGAATTTCCCAGTAATAAGCAATATTAATTATATTTTAATTGGTATAAATATTGAACTGTATGAGGAGTATAATGTGGAGAAGGAGCCTAATGAAAAAAGCTGCAGGTTCGTCTTCGGTTGCTGATGACTACTTAATTGTTATTGATGTATCGGATAACTGAGAGTCAAGTTTTGGACTGTGTACTGTGGATGGAAGTAGAACAGGTGCTGGAAAGCCTGTCTGGGTTTACTTAAGCTGTTTTGTCAGTATAGTAGAGAATATTCTAATACAGTCTGGCATACTTGAATCCTGGGATGTTTATTCTTTGCATATGGAAAATAAATACAGAACATAACTCCAAATGACTTTTTTTGTTTGTTTTTTGGGAGGGGGGGGGGTTAACTTGTATGTTTTTCTTCTTCAGCCCATTTATACTTTTGTATTGTTCTGCTGTAAAGTATAGTTGTTGGGGCTCATAAAAATAACCAGAGTGCATTAAAGCTGATACAAATGAAGTGTGAAAAGCTGCACATACATACATAGTACACACAGGTTTCCTCTCTTTTACACAGTATGCAGCCCGTGCATGAGCAAAATGATCTCACGCTTGAAATGCGTGCACACACCAACACAGTACACATCTTGGCAAGCAGTATGAAATTAGACTTGCAACTTAACAATAAGTCCCAGCAGATTACAGCTACCTTCATGAAAGGCGGAAAGACAGAACATATGCTGGTTGACAGCTGCATTGGGTGCAAAGAGATGGCGTCTTACCGCGAGTGCTCTTGACAGATAAAAATACATAATCTCCTTAGGTGCTATTTGTGAGGGGGGAAAAAATGGGGAAGAGAGGCATGTGTAGCAAGTTACTTGTTTAAACGGCGCAGGGATGATCAGGGCTCAGACAAGGGAAATTCACATCATCGCACTCCCTTTCAACTTATACAGCAGCATCAAAATAATAAACATTCCCTAAAGAGGCTCAGTGTTTGTTTGCTTTTATTCTCAACCTTCAGATGAAGTGCAACAAAAGCTGGAAAATGTTAAACTTCTCATTTCCCTGGATTCATCCTTTTTCCTTCTCCTGTTCTTCTCCTCTCGTTTTTCCATCTTTATTCAATGGGATGAATCTATTAACTTTTAACTGCACTTTTTTGTAGGGAAATGGTATATTTACTAATTTATAGTTTTTGTTATTACCAAAGGGATTTTCAAATTTTGTGGTCACATATAGATATACATCTAGAAGGAAAAGCATATTTGCTCTTTCTTATAATAATTGAGGTCTAAATGACAGTTACTTGAAATGGACTCATTTACCATCAATCATTACTGATTTTTAACAGAATATCTACATAGATACATGCATAGATACATATGGATCTATCTATAAATGCATACATTACCTTGAATGTGCCACACCAACTCTGTACTTTTAAGTAAGTGAACATTTCTTTTGTTTCCATGCAGGTGCCAGGTTACCGCCAGGAGCAGGTAGAAAAGGGGCTGAAGCTCTTCGGTCAGCTTATTAACAACAAGATCTTCCTGCTGTGTTTTATTCGCACTCTGGAGGCCCAGCGTGGTTTCTCAATGAGGGACCGTGGAAATGTGGCCTCACTCATCATGACAGTGCTGCAGAGCAAGTTGGAGTATGCCACTGATGTCCTAAAGCACCTGCTGTCCGACCTCATAGACCGCAACCTCGAGAGCAAAAACCACCCCAAATTGCTTCTCCGCAGGTAATGAGCTTGCATGAAAACCAAGTCGAGTTTGGGCACTTGTTAGACTGTGGAGTGAAGTTGCATAGTTGGTAAAGGGCAATTTAGTTTGGCAGTGTTTCTTTTCTGTATATTCTAACCAAGAAGTAACAAACTAATTTAAAATCTCCTCCCTTTTTTGATAGAAAGTTAGTGGCAATATGCTTATGAACTAACACATCTTCCGCTTTTCTAAACTTAGCTTAGTATTCTTGTTGGTTTGGGATAGAGATGGAAGGTTTATACGGGCTCCTCTTTACTTTGAAGGACTGGATATGTCCCCTGACATGTTTGGATTAACTCCTGTGACCTTGAACTGCTGGCTGTGTCTCAGAAACACCACAGTGTATTACCATGCACATCATTAGCAAAATAATTATAATTAATTAGCAGTGAATCCAATTTCAAATAGCTGAAGAGGAAAGAAATACTCATTTATGAAAAAGGGAAAAAGTGAGAGTGAAAAGCTTGCACTCTGGCACAATCACAATCCTCCCTTGGATTTCCAGTTGAAGCCTTAATGGCACACACTTGAACACAGCACTGTGTGCGATTATGCTTCCTGCCTACGGTGTTTGGTAAATGTGATGATTATGGTTCCTTGAGTGAACCAGCTTCCTCACAGCTGTACGTGTGTAGTGTGTGCACGCTCACTGATACTTACAGTATGCACACGTTATGAAATGTTGTTTTTACTTGGGGGTTGTCAGCCAAGTCTTGGCATCCCCAGATAATTTGACTGGCGTATCATAAATTAAGCTGTCCATCTCATTTCAATTCAAATTCTAATTCTTTTTCTGCCTAAAAACACCCTCAATCACTCTCTGCCAACGAAGACAAATGCATAAACACAGCAACGATATGCAGACAGCACTGAAATTAATGCTGTTCACCGTACCGTCCAGAAGACAGTGGGCATATTCACCTTATGAAAGCCTGTTTAGGCTCTGCTTGGTGATGCAGAGAAATTATTACCGTCTGGGCTGGAAGCATGATTAACTGCAGCCAGAGCTCACCGAATATGGTGCAGCCACTAAACAATGGAGTAACTGCTGATCCTGGCAGTAGATACAGCATAAGAGATGGCGCATACAGCAGAGACAGGGAGAGGTGGTCAAGGACAATGCAGATACTTAAAGCTGTGTCACCTAGTGAGACACGCAGGTGAGTCATGAGAGCAGCTCTTTGATCACTTAGTTTATGCGTCACCAGAGCCTTGTGTGTGCTATCCATGCAGATAATGATTTATTTCGTGCTAGAATTTGATTCAAGAATGAGTTTATGATTAAAGTAAATTCTCAAGGAAGTAGTCACAACAAGTTCTGCAAACATTCCTTCTCTTCCCCCTTGGTGACAAGGCAGAAGGAAAACCTGGAGACAATGCTATTACATTCAACCAGCAGTGGGGAAAGAGTACATGTTTGCAGTACATCCACACCCAGTTTGAATCCCTATTTGCCATACACATGAGTGTGATGGGCACTGATCAGACTGTCCTCATCTCATTCTTCCTCCACAGTTGCACTTATTAGCAGTCCAACAACCCAGCATGCATTTCAGATGTGATAAGGCAGTTTGAGCAAGCTCTGCCACCCTGTAGTGTGGGCTGACTGGTGGGCCCCTGGATATCAACTCAAAATAGCCCAGATATATAGGCAGGGGGCTGTGAAGATGGAGCTAGGAAGTAGCAACCCCACCCCCCTCCCATTTTGAGTGTAATTCCCCCCTCACTACCTGACTCTGTCTTCTCACTCTTCACTGCTCTCTTTCTCTCTCCTGTTTGTCTTCAGTTCTGAAGCTTGAAGCTTGTGTCCCTTGTGTAACATCGTCGCTATCTTTATCACTCCCTTGCTCTCCTATATTCACTCCCTCAATCTATATTCCCAGCTCTTCCTCCCCTCCCCATCCCCCCCCCCGTTTTCTTGATTGCTAAATCAATGCTTAAAGTGCGTGAGCAGGGTGTCTCTGGCACAGCATCTGAGCACGGCTACCCACTGCCTCCTCTTCCAAGAAATCTCTGTGTGTATATGTGTCTTTTTCCTCTCTCTCTCTCTCTCCACACACGAACACACATCCTTCCATCTGTCCCATCTCAACCTGTGCTGAAGCACAACCACCAGGCAAGCTAACTAATGAGAGCCTTCCACAACCATCTGTCGCATTCCTTGCTGCATTCTCCTCTTTTAACTCCTCTCTTTGCTTCATTCCTCCATCTCTCACTTACCTCTCCACACCAGCATCCCTTATCATGTAGAGTTAAACAGCCTTTCTGCAGCCTTAAGTTTTGTTTGGCGGCAGTTGATGCGTCAAAATAGCAGTTTTGATTTTTGGTCAAAAGATGAAAAACCCAATATGTTCATGTGTTAATCACAATATTGCTTTGGCTTCAGCACAGTCACCCTGTCATCACACAGGTCTAAAGCCCCCCTTGTATAAGGATAATCTTTCTGTCTGTTTGTGTATGAGCAATAGATGCAGTAAATGTTGGTGCACATGCATCAGCAAGTCCGTGTTAGCAGCTAGCCATCACTGCGAGGCAGTTTGACACTTATGATGACCAATCTCCCTCACCCACCCAGAGCCATAGTGACAAATGGAAATGGTTTCTCATTTCAAGCTGTGCCGCTTTAGCATATGACTAAAATCGAACAAAATGCAGTTACGTCTGGCCTTTAATGCAAGAGTGACACCTTGAGTTGACTTTAATAGACAAACACATAGGCGTCGTACAATTATATTTTGTCAGTGGTCGCAATATATTTTGTAATTTTTAGCAGCTCAATATGAAATTGATTTAATTTAAAACTGCTAAATACTGTCTGGTTCCAGCTTCTAAAATGTGAGAAACTGTTTGTTAGACGGAGCAAGGACTTGTTAATGTTGTTGTAACTCTATTATTCTGGAGGAGCGGTGTTTTATTCTCAAGTGTGAACAAACTGTTTATCTGCAAATTGAAAAAAGCTATCTGATTTAATTAAAGTTTACATGAGGCTCTTCATAACTTTATTGGCTGTATATTCATTCATGATTCACAGTGACTGTACCGCACAGACACAAAAATACATGTTACTGTGGCCAACCAAAATGCTAAATACATGACGAGGCATGGATTCCCGCCTATCCTACCTTGGTAATCAATGGGAACTAAATATTGCCAGCTCCCCACTGCTCTAGATCATTCTCGATGCTCACTGTCCCACTATCTGTCTGCCAAGTAGACAAGCCCAACCATGTCAGCATGCCACGGCACATTTCATTGCATTAACCCAAACATAGGTTGCGCTGTGTTTTGAATCTGAGCCGAGGAGAGGTTTGGAGAATATTGTTTGAAAGTTATAAAACCCGAACGCTAATGTTAGATGTTCAAACATCTCCGTCACAGTGCCATTTTTATCCTTGTTCCCCACAGAGTGCGCTATGAGTGAGAATGAGCATAAGCGAAACAGCGTGGCTGTGCCAAGACTTCTTAGCACTGCAGGGTTACCACCCACTGCCAGACGCATGCACAGACACATGCAATAAACACTAGTCAGCACACAGGATAATTTCTGAACACATACGCAGTGGGATTAATTTGTGCTTTTTTGCACACTAGCCTTAAAACAGCTCTGCACTTGTCCAGACGCACAGGCACACACAAAAACACAGCTTTCATTGGAGATGAGTAAGAAAAAGGAAGTTCAGGAATAAAAAAAAGGGGGGGGGAGACTCAGCCAAGCCATTTATTTTAGTTCTTTTCTTCATTTGCCTTGTTCAGTGCTCCCTCACTCCTTCCTTGCCAATGCACCTCCTCCTTTCTCCATGCTCCTTTCATCCCTTTGATAGATGGGCTACATTTGTGGAAATGGAGAGGATTTGGAAGCGTGTATGATTAGAGGATCCAGAATATGGCAGTCAGAGGGAGGGAGAAAGAGAGCAAGGACACATGAAAGAAAAGATGAAAAGTGACCTTGTTGACCCTTGGATCTGTGGACGGAGGAAGGGCGGCAAAATAAAAGTGCGGGCACAGTGAGAGGCAGGAAGTTAATCCCCCCCAGGTGTTGTGCCAGTGTTGACAGGGGGTACCAGACCAGCCCGCTGGCACAGCAGATATCATGCCCCCCCTCACAGCTCAGTGTGAAGTCCCTTTAAGAGGCTGTCTGAATGGTGAGGGGTGGGGAGGGCTGCAGGTGGCAGTCGAAACACTAGGGACAAAATCTACGCACACACAAGCGAGCACAATGGACACTAATCCTGAAATATTGATGCCTATGGTAGTTGCTCATTGAGAATGGACGCAGGGGTGTGTGGGTGTGTGGGTGTGTGTCTGAGGTGTTCTGACAGATTACCCAGACACCCCTGGTGCTGGCCAAGAAGGTTGCTGTCAAAAGATATTCGATCGTTGCCTGTCCTGCTTTTCTCTTTGCCACCACTGTTGTTATTATGTATGCATATTAGCCATTCACATGGGATCACTCACTCTGCTGGCCCAGGTCAGCACATACACACAAAAAGAGATGCACACCATTTTGCCACACCAGCGGAGCATGGATGCCAGGCAGAGAAAGGGAGGGAGATGTATTCATTCACTTTCTATTGTGCACGGATCGAGTGTTAGTCCAGTGAATAGGCAAGGGAGCGCTTGATAATGAGGCCAGTGTTATTACAGAGCCGCTCCAACCCCTAACGACATCAATCCACTGGGATCAAATAAAGGCTTTTAATTGCTTTGCCTCATATTAAAATCCCTGCCGCTGTAGACAAGCTGCCCTTGGCGTGCCTGAGCATAAAAGCAAGCCGAAAGATTGTCTGAAAGGCCATCATATAGCATGTGCAAAGGCTCTCCCAATACATGGCTTTGCAATTATGTTTGTGTAGCCAAGGCGTATTCATTAGCAGCGACCATCATTTTTAACTGAATATTTGACAAAGGTGTTGAATATTTATGATGTAATAAGAGCACAGGGATCATATGTTCATTATGTGCTTTGTCTCTGTTTGCAGGACTGAGTCTGTTGCGGAGAAAATGCTGACCAATTGGTTTACATTCCTCCTTTACAAATTTCTGAAGGTAACTCTTTAGTTTTCTGCCTCATAGCCCATCATAATATAATCATCATCAACATTCTCTAGGCTCCCTATACTCCATCCACTCATCCATCCATTGTCTTAACCATTCAGTTCTGATTTGCGTGGAGCCCATACCAGCTGACATGGGGTGAGAGACACACTGGACAGGTCACAAGTCCAACACAGGGCTAACACAAGGAGACAGATAACCATTCACGCTCATATCCACACCTACAGCTAATTTAGAATCACCAGTTAACCTAACATGCATAACTTTGGAGTGGAAAGAAGCTGGAGTGCCCAGAGAAAGTCCACACAGGCACAGAAGCGCAAACTCCTCAGCAAACACCCATAACCATTTTATTGTGCTAACCATTGTATCGCTGCACCATTCAATTTACTTTGGTTTCATTTATGATGTCTCAAATAGGGAAGACACTTGAACTATATGCCATAACCAGTTGAGTTGAGGAGAAAGAGAAAAGAAAGTGCTTGTTAGATGATAAAACAGGACTAAGCACAAACTGCTGGAACGAGAAGACAAAACGCAGATGACATGTACGAGTGGTATCTTAATAAATGGAGAGTAAAAACCACAGTTCAAAGGTGAAGTGCTTATTGTATTATAAGAGGTCCACTAGCAGCCTGAGACTATTGCAGCATAACAAAGGGATGGTTCAGGGTCACCTAACTCAATCTAAGCTTTAAAGAAGGAGAGTATATAGTCTAATCTTAAAAATAAAAAGGTTTTCTGCCTCCTGAACCCAAAATGGAAGCTGGTTCCACAGTGGAGGAGTCTCCCTTCCTTCCTTTCTACTTTTTCAAACTTTGGGCACCACAAGTAAGCGTGCACTCTGGAGGAAAGTACTCTATTGGGAATATATTCTCCAGAGAAAAGACGGAAAAAAGTATCTTCCAGTTTAACTTTTTTTTGGTCCACTACAGAGGACACAAGGTCCCACGAGGACATGGTGCTATAAAAATATGATGGTAAAGATGATATATTGATACATTTAATCTGAGATTTTTGTGAGGAGAAACTAATATGGGAGAAATATGATTTAACCTGCTCATATTTCTGAGAAACAGTGTTCCTAATTTTGACAATATTTGACAGCTGAACTCTCTTTACCGGTTGTTTTGTTTTCCAAACTTATGGATATATGAACATAACAAAAGCATGTATTTATGACAGATATGCATTAGTTCCATTAGTTCTGCATGCATTTTTGAGTCTGTCGAACCAAGATGTTTATCTTGGACACAGTTGAGTGCAGGAATAGTACAAATAGTCTATGAATGTGCATTAAATACATGCTGCATATTTTTGTGTAGTCTGGTCTTTCATTTGGAAAGTGTTTTTATAATATTCAAAAGACCGCCTCCTTGCCAGAACCACCACAGGTTCATCAACACTTGGAGGATTTGTTGTCCTTTTTTTTATTTTTAGCTAGAAAGCATACTGACATGTTGATGCACCACTGAGGAGGTGTACTTTTTACTTCATAGGACACCACTATTCACTAAAAGCAAAACCACAACTCCTCTCCACCTTAGAGTCTAGAAAATGTCACAATCATCCTGTTTTTCTCCCCCATCTCTGCAGTGATCACTTTACTGCAGCTGGAGGAGATAAATATAAACAATGATAAATGGCCAGTCTCTTCTTTTTGATAAACAGGAGTGTTTTGGTGGGAAGATAGCCAGGTAAAAAAAAAATGCCATAAAACAAAGAGCCTTTCTTTTATGGCATTTTTTACTGTGTACCCATCAAACCTTCCCCAAACTTCAGTAAAGGTAATATATTGATAGAGGGTGCAATTTTTTTTTTAAATCTAGGTAAACAAGGAACAGTATTAATGGGGACATGATGTTTATAAGTCTTCCTCAGCAACACTGCAAGTAAACCAGTTATGAAAAGCACCTTCAACATTTTAAACAGTTATTTTCTCTGACAGAATTAAACTTTGCCATCAGTTAGCTGAGTCCAGCTCTTTATACTTTTCAAACTCCCTTCTGTCGTCAAATCTCTTTACAGGAGTGTGCAGGCGAGCCTCTTTTCTCCCTCTTCTGTGCCATCAAGCAACAGATGGAAAAAGGCCCCATTGACTCTATCACGGGAGAGGCACGGCTACTCGCTCAGTGAAGACAAGCTCCATCAGGCAACAGATTGACTACAAGACGCTGGTAAGGGGTTCACCTGCCCGCAGGTCCAAGGGCTCACAGGGGACACTTAATATGCTTACGGGGACAGAGGAGAGTAAAAGGGTGGTTATGGGTGGTCGGTCATGAGATGCGCAACGGGACACAAAGTTGTCGTCGTTACGCTTGGACATGAAGAGGGACACGGGAGTGGCGACCTCACTTCCTGTTGAGACCAGAGCTGTCAAGCAAAAGAGCAGGGCTTTGAGATGAGGGGGAAGGAAATAGACTGTGTTTGTGTACGTGTCCGCAACAAGCGCACAGACGATGAAACTCACTCCTTATGGAACCTCTGATTTATTGCCCAGATCTGTCTGTTATCCTCGCTCCACTGTGGCTGTGCTTGTTTCAGGGGAAACTTGGACATTGTTTAGTTTCTCTGCCTTTCTTTTCTAGTGTCAGACCAGTTTGTACTCGGCATTCTGGGAGTGCAGATTTACATACTCTGGTCTTCATTTCATGGTGGACTGTGAAGAAAGAAAAAACAAATAAAGCCTTGGATATTTGTTTCATATCATCTTATACAACACCAACACTAATACCCACCCCAGATCCTGCAGTATAAAAATATCTAGGAATTATCCATAGATATAACTTTTTTAAAACAAATCTTGAATTTTGTGTAAAATATAGAGATGCATGTATAAAAAAAAATAAGGCATTTATTTTCTCACTCCTTTAACATGTATTTGCGCTCATCTTGTAATTCAGGTATTGCCACCAACACCCAAAGGCAGTACTGTAAGAGCTGATGAATATGATAATATTATTATAATTAGCTGCTTTAGTTCTCATCAGTTCAGGTAGCAAATTACTCTCTTCACAAGCTCTGAGAAAAGAGCAGTTTCCATAGTGAATATTTTCTTTTCCTGCAGTTCTCTCACAGACCCTTTGGCAAGCACAGAATTATTGCATTTCCACTGAGTACCAATCAACATTATTAACATAAAACACACAAATCTATTTTCTGCAAAGCTGACAACAGCGTTACATCTTTTTGCACCTTTTTTTAAAATCTTGCTCTAAATGAACGTTTTAGTGTATTTTGCAAAAAAAACCTTTTTGCATCCGTAAAATAAAAGCTTATGATACAGTTTAACCTGCAGATCCTTCCTAGCCCCCCTCACTGTGGCAGTTTTGTGCATATTTCTCTTGCAGGTGGTGAACTGCATACATCCAGAAAACGAGAAGAGTCCAGAGATCCAGGTGAAGGTGCTAAACTGTGACACCATAAGCCAGGTGAAGGAGAAGATACTGGATGCCATCTACAAGAATGTCCCACATTCACACCGCCTAAAAGCCTCCGATATGGACCTGGGTATGAATATTTGCCTCATGTGGATAATGTGAAAAAAATAGAATAATGAAATAGAATTCTAAAATAATTTCACAATTCGAAGATAGCAGCTGTAGAGGTGGTAGAGATCTAGCTCCTCCACATTCCTGTAGTTACTGTTGAGCTTGTCAAAACACTTCTTAACATGCAGTGTTTCATATCAGTCAGTCCTTATTCGGGACTTAATGATCCAGAGGAGAGTTGTCCCTGTGCCTGGAGGGAAAAAATGGTTGAGCCTTAGGCAAAAAAAATTTCTTTTTAAAAATCTTCTCCACTCCACCCAGCCTTTCTTAAAAGTACAAGTACAAGTCATCTTAAATATAGGGTAGTTGCTTTCTTTGTAACCTCAAGGGACTTGACTTCCTGGCTGTGATGGCTCACATGTCTGAGATTGGTCTTTCTCCTCCCAAAACTTCCCATCGATCGAGTCGCATGTCAGCTAGAGTCTGAGTCAGATGATTAATCAGCTAATCAGTTGAGATGCTCAGCAATCCCTTCTTTTCTTTCCTCCTGTTGGTCTGTCTTTCTTTCCTGATGTCTTTCTTCTTTCTTTCTTTCCTTCTCTGTTTTCTATGTGTGTCTTTCATTCCTTCATTCCTTCTGTGTGCCTTTCCTTCTTTCCTTCCTTCTGTGCATTTTCTCTAATTGTTTCCATCCTTCTGTTACTTCCTTCCATTTTTCCATCCTTCTGTCTTTCTTTCCTTCTTTCTGTGTCTCTTTCTTTCCTTTTTTCTCTTTCCTTACTTCTTCCCTTCCTTCTCTCTGTCTTTTCCTTCCTGTTTTCCTTCCTTCTTTGTCTTTTTCCTTCCTGCTATCCTTCCTTCTGTGTGTCTTTCTTTCCTTGCTTCTGTCTCTCCTTCCTTCTCTCCTTCCTTCTGTATTTCCTTCTGTGTGTATTTCCTTTATTCTTTCCCTCCTAATGCAAATAATTACTTTAATGGGCCACTGTTAGGGGAAAGGTCTGCAATTATGTACCTTCTTGGCATGACATCCTAGTGCTCAGGGATTCTGGTACACCTTTATGGGTTAACAGTACACATGCACACACCACAACATGTGAGCATAATATTGTTATCCATGATTGTTGTCCTGCCAAATACCTACAGGCTGTCTCTTCACTGTGGACTGTTGCTTTTTATGGTTTAATTTTGCCAGATGGATTTTCCAAACCCCTGCTGTGTGTCCGTAATAGCATATTTATAACCAACCTCAGATCTAGGAATATACCATAGGGAATCTGTCTGAGACAGCTAAGTGAAAAGATTAGTTTAGCCTTTTGACAACACTCCTGGATGAAATTGTTTTATGGCCCCATTTGGGCAGGACGTGTTGTTCTATTATTGTTTTATTACAAGAGGGAATTGGAGTTAGCTGGTCACTTGCTCAGTGTGTGTGTGAGATTGCGAACATAAAGGGGCGAATGAATAAATGCAAGCAGAAGAGAACATGTGTATAGCGCAATCTGGATATTTTTTTCAGTGCTGTCTAAACATTTTGCACCCCACTTGCTGCACAGATTAGAAGTAAGTTCTCTCTTAATCACGAGTCCATTAGTAGACTGAGAACACATGTTTGACGTATCTGTTCACGCCTGTAGGGTTTTTTGGGTTTTTTTTTCCATAATTAGGATTTCTTGGTATTGCACTATTAACACTGATGATAATTCTGCAACTGAAACAAGTCTTCTATTTCACCTGACTTTTAGAGGACTGTTCTACATGCACAGGTGATACCAGTACCTTTCATAATTTCTGACACACACCCACACATGTACACAGACTGATTGCGGTTGTTGATAAGGATAATAGGATTTTGGCAGGCCTGTCTTGAGATAGACTGGCCAGGAGTGTTGTTATCCTGGAGTATTGTTTTTAATTCCACTGCTCCATGCTGCAGTCCTCTGTAGAGCACAAATGAAGATAGGGTCTTGGAACAAAGAAGTAGGCCCTGTGTGTCTTTGTGTCATTGTGCGAATGCTGCCAGTAGCAAACCTGTGTCGTGCTTCTTTGTGATGTATAACCTTCAGCCTCTCTTTACCATCAGCTGCTACCCGAAACCCCCCAAGACTCAGTCCACACACACCAAGTCTTCTCATGTTACTGATTAGAGACTACTGGATTTGGGAGTACAAGTTCTCTCACTTTATTATGATTTTACACCAAGTTTATGCTTATGCTGCCATGCTTTTTGTTCCTGGTTCAATTATTGAGCCTTGCCTGGAGACAGGTGCTCATTTGCATCTTTATAGGAAGATGAACTGTACAGACAAACAACAGGAGAATCTGTACAGTATTTCCCACTGTTTTTTCAGTCGCTAACACAATTCTGGTCAATCCTCCAAAGACAGGCCACACCATGCACCACAGTGATTGCTGCTTTGTTTCTCTGTTTGCGATCAGAATAGGAGATGACAGTGGCCAACAAAAGTGGGAAGCTCAGCAAGTAGTGCAGGCACAATAACATATTCATAAAGCCCATGATGTCTGCAAAAAGAACAGAGAAATTATCTGCCTGTTTGTTTTCAAGATGGCTTTCCTTTTTCACTTAATATAATGCTGCTGGGGTATTGTGAGATGTTTCTATCAAAGCTTTGGTTTTGCTTTGTAGTGAGGTTGCACAGATGTAGAAGGCCTGCTGTATATGTAATGTAGATGTAATTTGGGTGTAAGGTCATGTAAAAGCCTTTCCTAGTTGTTGAAAGACATGCACTGGAAGTTGCTTGTTGAAAAGCATGGAAATTATATGGTCAGCAGACTCTGGGTATTGCTATTGCATAATTTTTTGCAATTTTGTTGTCTCTCTGGATAGTTGTCATGGAGTCCAGTCTGCCTCATTGTAAATTCTGAACAACACGGGAAGTGCAGTTTGGCAACAGGGGGCTTAGAGATGAAGATGGAAATTTGACCAAGGAAGCCCAGGAACCAGTGTTACCTTCAAAGCGCAAAACATGAAGACTAGTGCTGTAGATAGAAAAGTTCTACCTGTTTACACTCTTTTACCCAACTCTAAGACTTTTGATGTGTTTTGTTTTTTTGGCTCCCTTCTACTCCGTCTTGTTAGACAATATTAATTGATTGTTCCGGAAAAAGCAAAGAAGAACAAATCAAGATCATGATGATGATGAAATACATTTGGCAATCGTATTTAAGAAAAAAAATGTTTTCTTCAGGTTTCTGATTGTTCTTCATGTATTCAGCTAAGAATTGCAAATTTAAGCCAGAGTTAGAAACTAACTTTTTAGCCTATAGAGAGTCAGATTGCTACAGTGTATCACAAAAGTGAGTACACCCCTCACATTTCTGCAGATATTTAAGCATATCTTTTCATGGGACAACACTGACAAAATGACACTTTGACACAATGAAAAGTAGTCTGTGTGCAGCTTATATAACTGTGTAAATTTATTCTTCCCTCAAAATAACTCAATATACAACCATTAATGTCTAAACCAGCTGCAACAAAAGAAAAGTGAGTACACCCCTAAGAGACTACACCTGTAAATGACCAAATTGAGCACTGCTTGTCATTTCCCCTCCAAAATGGCATGTGACTCGTTAGTGTTACTAGGTCTCAGGTGTGCATAGGGAGCAGGTGTGTTCAGTTTTGTAGTACAGCTCTCACACTCTCTCATACTGGTCACTGAAAGTTCCAACATGGCACCTCATGGCAAAGAACTCTCTGAGGATCTTAAAAGACGAATTGTTGCGCCAAGGCTACAAGAAGATTGCCAACACCCTGAAACTGAGCTGCAGCACAGTGGCCAAGATCATCCAGCGTTTTAAAAGAGCAGGGTCCACTCAGAACAGACCTCGCGTTTGGTCGTCCAAAGAAGCTGAGTGCACGTGCTCAGCGTCACATCCAAATGCTGTCTCTGAAAGATGGACGCAGGAGTGCTGTCAGCATTGCTGCAGAGATTGAAGAGGTGGGGGGTCAGCCTGTCAGTGCTCAGACCATAAGCCGCACACTACATCAAATTGGTCTGCATGGCTGTCACCCCAGAAGGAAGCCTCTTCTGAAGTCTGTACACAAGAAAGCAGAAAACAGTTTGCTGAAGACATGTCAACAAAGGACATGGATTACTGGAACCATGTCCTATGGTCTGATGAGACCAAGATTAATTTGTTTGCTTCAGATGGCCTCAAGCATGTGTGGCGGCGATCAGGTGAGGAGTACAAAGATAAGTGTGTCATGCCTACAGTTAAGCATGGTGGTGGGAATGCCATGGTCTGGGGCTGCATGAGTGCAGCAGGTGTTGGGGAGTTACATTTCATTGAGTGACACCTGAACTCCAATATGTACTGTGAAATAATGAAGCAGAGCATGATCCCCTCCCTCCGGAAACTGGGTCGCAGGGCAGTGTTCCAGCATGATAATGACCCCAAACACACCTCTAAGACAACCACTGCTTTATTGAAGAGGCTGAGGGTAAAGGTGATGGATTGGCCAAGCATGTCTCCAGACCTAAACCCAATAGAACATCTTTGGGGCATCCTCAAGCGGAAGGTGGAGGAGCGCAAGTCTCAGATATCCGCCA
>JAMQGT020012502.1:0-36535 GCA_024447675.2 Pterophyllum scalare | reverse complement strand
TAAACAGAACAACATAAATTCAACAAATACAGTTTCTTCTGCTTTATGGAACTTTGTTAATTAACACCAACATAAAAATATTTCATCGCCTATATTTAGTCAGAAACTAAACTATACTTGCAGTTTCAACTTAACAAATTTAAATGAGTACGATATATATATATTATATATATATATATATATATATATGTGTGTGTGTGTGTGATTCATTGGTACTAAACGTGTTGCGACATGACCACCTTGTTTCCATACATTACTTTGATACTTCTCTCTCTGTATATTAGTTTTATTCAAGTAAAGATCTGAAATTGAAAAAAAAAAGTGCTGCGACATCTAACGACGTGATGACGTAGAGCTCTAAACAGGAAGTTTAAACAGAAGCACGCTTTATTTTCCAGCACATGAGCGCGAGAGCTGCCGCCGTCAGCTGATGCCGGTAAAGCTTTAAATTAAATGTAATTAAATAAAACGCACACATGAATCTGTTTGTTTGAGCGCAGCTACGAAATTAACGCTGACATAGCTTAGCTAGCTAGCCTTGATCCGCGCCGTCAAACTGCATTCAGAAAAACTGCCGTTAAAGAGTTTCTCGCTTGTCAGCTATCGGACAGACGCCACTGAGCATAAATACAACGCTTCTACAAGACAGCATCTTACGAAGGTTAATTCGGCATTGATAGTTTGCAGATGATGCAATATATTTAAGTGAAATGCTAACTTTAGGTTTGATCATCTGATCAAATTTGTCGAGCTGTAGGAGAAGCTAGTTTATTCAAAGCAACACTAAAACCTAGGTTTGCTGTTATTTGTGTTGCGGCCGAACACGCTGGGACCTACGGATAGTTTTAGAGGGGTCTCTGTGATTGCTGGGTCCTGTGTCGTGTTGGCAGGAGGAGCACTGAGCCGCCACGATGGCAGCAGGCCGGCTGAGCTTCAGTAACATCACCGCCCTGGCCCCCATGGTCCGGGTGGGGACTCTGCCCATGAGGCTGCTGGCTCTGGACTACGGAGCTGACGTGGTTTACTGCGAGGTGAGGACAGACGCTGCACCTGTGATACATAACACTGACCATCTGCTCGTTTCCAGCAGAACAGGTCCGGTTATTTTTGAATGCACTCGACTAGAGTAGCTTTGCATGATTCAAATTCAAAATCATCATCTGTCTAATACTGGACTCGGTGCAGTTCATCCTCTGTCTAAAGCCAGGAGTTCTAGCTCCTCCCACTGCCCCTGCCCCATATAAACAAAGTTTGATTGGCTGTGTACCTATAGCCCCTTCATGACTTCATACAGAGCAAAGAATGAGGAAAAAAACTGCTAAAATTGAGTGTTTAGAGCAGGGATCCTCAAATCCAGGCCTCGAGGGCCGGTGTCCTGCAGGTTTTAGATGTGTCTCTGCTTCAACACACTGGAGTCAAATATAGAGGTCATTAGCAGGACTCTGGAGAACTTGACTGCATACTGAGGAGGTGATTCAGCCATTTGATTCATGTGTGTTGGATCAGGGACTCATCTAAAACCTGCAGGACACCGGCCCTCGAGGCCTGGATTTGAGGATCCCTGGTTTAGAGCAATCTGATGAAACTTTGTCCATGTCCATAAGGAGAGCAGAGCAGGTCCCCTTTAACCCTTTGGTGTCTGTTCCAGGAGCTGATCGACATCAAAATGGCCCAGTGTCAGAGGGTCGTCAATGGTAAGAATCTCTATGCTTCATATCAGCTGTTCATTCAGACAGCATATCTTATAACCCTGCGTGCATGTCAGACGTGCTGGAGACGGTGGATTTTGTCGCTCCGGACGACCGGGTGATGTTCAGGACCTGCGAGAGGGAGAAGGAACGAGTCGTCTTCCAGATGGTGAGACCGTAACTTTAAATCGAGCAGATTCGCAGCGTTCGTATTCACTGTGATTATTTTAGAAACAAACACTGATGTGCAGAAAAAAAGTGCAAACATGATGACTTTTTTGCTTTGTTCTTCTTGCTCGTGTTGGCATTGATGAGTCTGAACCGGTTCTCTGCAGAGAGCGTCTGTTTGTGAGGAAAACTCCAAGAACAAAAGCATCAAACAAACGATTGATGTGCATCTTTAGCGAGCTGCTCACACAGCTAGAACAGAGAGAGGATGCTCATTAAGGAAGATGAATGCAGGTCTTACTCGTGTCTCTGTGCGCCTGTATTTAACACTGACGTACTGTTCGGGGCATTTTCACAAATAATAATGGTCAAAAAACTTAATTGTGATTTTTCTTTAGCTTGAAATTTGATGACTTACCCCAACATTCACAAAAAGGTTATTTAAAGGTTTATCCTGTTATGCAGGTGCTGCTTCCATATTTATTCAGATGGTTTTGGGGAACCTTGAAACTGTGCATGATTGGGTGTACTGGTTTTATGTTACACTGAGAACAGAGTGTGTGTGAGTGCTGTAAAACCTAAGAAATACCCTCTCCCTGTGAAGGCATGAAGAGTATGGAAGCACTAACTCCAGCCACTGAGTCTGTCTTTGTCCTTTAGGGAACCGCTGACCCGGACAGGGCGTTGGCAGTGGCCCGACTTGTGTGAGTTCAAATTCTGATTTCTCCTCGTTGCTTTTAGTTGCTCTTGCTGTCGAGGCCTGCTGCACCGACGTCGCCTTTCTCCAAAAACGTATCACGGTAACTTCAAACGCTTCCTTTAAGGGGAAAACGACAGGAAGCCGCTTTAGCCAGCGGGCTTCACGGGTTTGACCTGACCAGGGCCCAGCAGGGGGTAGGACTGACCCTAAACCAAACTGTGGCTCATGCACAGCCTCTCTGCCGTAGTCCAAAGATACAAACATGGAGCTAGAAACGAGCATCACAGGTCACCTTTAAACTCTTTCATGGGTTTTAAAAGCAGAGCAGATGACCTCAGGGTTGGGCTAATGTCACTGAGAATACTGTGAAAGGCATTCTGAGGCTGTTCAGTATCCCATGATGCAACGCTGAGTTTGGCTGGTTATTCTGCTTTGTCACAGGGAGAAGGATGTGGCTGCTGTCGACGTGAACATGGGCTGTCCAAAGGAATATTCCACTAAGGTGAGTCCAGTCTCGTCCCGCTGAAGCTCTGACCCTCTGTCCCTGTGGCTGACCTCTGACCTCTGCTGTCCTGCAGGGTGGAATGGGAGCTGCTCTCCTGTCGGACCCTGAGAAGATCGAAGCTGTGAGTCCTCTAGAAAGTGAAAGCATAACTGTGATTGTGTCAGGATGAAAGGAAGGGTTTCTAATTCCTTCTCTCTTAAAAATAATTTTGGTCTTTGCCGTAGATCCTGAAGAATCTCGTGACGGGAGTTTCCATCCCGGTGACGTGTAAAATCCGAATCCTGCCTTCAGTAAGACGTGACCGCTTCACTTCCTTACCTCCAGGCTCTCATAAACTCAGCCTGTTATCTTATTCATACATCTATACTTTTGGGTTTGTTTGCATATATTAGATTTTTTCAGTGTTTTCTGCCTTTAATTTAAACCAGTCAATAATGGGGGCACACCCCGGTGCACTGTGGAGGGGGTTCAGCTTTCTTATGTTCTTTCTCAGCTCATGAAACATACTTGGCCCAATCATGTTTATTTTTAATGTTTTTATGTTTGTGAGAATGCCATCCTTAAAATGAATGCCCTGCACCTTCTTGCATGCACACAGCCCCCTTTTAGCACACTCACCGCCTCCTCCATGGTTTCCTCGTGCAGCACGTGACAACATGCAGCAGCTGAAGACCAGGAATCAGCTTCTGCAGATGCATGTTTGACTTGTTGCACTCAGCAGTTGCAGCCCTGTGCTCGCTCAGAGAGATGCAGCTTTGTCTCATCACTCATTGTTGGTGGGCTGTAGGCTGCCCACCCACCCAATCATGTTCTCTTTGCTGTGTTTTTTTTAGTTTTCTTTCACTGGCTGAACAAAAACAAAGATAATTTGTGGATAAGAAGTGCTGGTTGCACTGACACCAAACTGCAGCCAATAAAAACAGACACGGGGGGCTGGAGCCTGTCCCAGCTGTCTTAGATCATCAAACTAATTTTAATAATAGACAAAAATAAATAACCCGAGTAAATACAAGAAAGTCATCGCCCCCTAAACAAGATACCTGGCTGCTCCACCCTTGGGAGCAGGAACTGCAGTCAGGTGTTGCTGATACCTGTCAGTGAGTGTTTCTCATCACTGTGGAGGAACTTTGGCCCACTCTGCTTTGCAGGATTGTTTGTATTCAGCCACATTGGAGGGTTTTCCAGCATGAACGGCCTGTTTGAGGTCAAAGCATCTCAGTCTGATTTAAGTCCGGACTTTGATTCGGCCGCTCCAAACCCTTCATTTAGTGGAACTCTCCCATGGATCTGACGCATGTGACAAATATGCAGAAAAATGAGAAATCAGGAAGGGGGCAGATATGTTTTCATGGCATGTATGAAGCAGAAAGAATAGACGTTTTATCTTCACTGCTTTGTGCTTCTAGCTGGAGGAAACGGTCAGTTTGGTCCGCAGGATCGAGAAGACTGGTGTTGCTGCTGTCGCCGTTCATGGCAGGTAAACTTCTTGATCTATCAGGAGCGTGAAAACTTCAGAGTTGTGGAGAAAAACAATAGTTTCATCCATTCTTGCATCTCTTAGACCCAATCAATAACAATGATTGAGCCTTCATCTGTGGAGGTGCAGGGGAAGAGAAGGTCAGATGAATAGTGGACCATGTAGGGATTTGTGGGTGAGGAGGAGAAGGATTTTACAGGAGCTGTGGGATCCCAGAGCTTGAGCTGCTTTGTGCTGGATTTCTTCTGGTTGCAGCTCACGTCTGTTGTTGGTGTGCAGGTTTAAGGAGGAGCGCCCCAGACATCCCGTCCACTGCGATTACATTCAGGCCGTCGCTAAGGCCGTCTCCATCCCCGTCATCGCAAAGTGAGTAACAGTCAGCACGGCTGTGTTTGTTGTGACCAAAGAGCTTTCTTCTTTTTCCTGCTGTGGGATGCTGTCCCTCCCTCCGACTCCATGTTAACTTCTCATAAGTTCTGCTCAGTTACATTAAAATGGCCCCTAACAGATCAATAGATGTGATTAAAAGGAAAATCTCACACAGCCATCTTCCTGTAAAGAGATTTATACTGAGCTGCTACCTGAAAACTGGTAGATCCCAGTGTCCCCAAATGCAACATAAAGAACTTGAGTGACCAAACCCTGCCGCTGTCCCGTCTCTCCTTCAGTGGCGGTTCTCTGGATCACGTGAAGACCAACGCCGACATAGAGGAGTTCAGAAAGGCGACAGGCGCCTCGTCGGTCATGCTGGCCCGCGCCGCCATGTGGAACGCATCGGTGTTCCGCAGCCAGGGAACACTTCCTTTGGAGAAGGTCATGGAGGAATACCTCAAATATGTGAGTCTGACATTGCTGCAGGGAGCTCATAAAGATATGGAATAAAATTCTCACTTTGGAGGAGGGTGCTTAGGTGGTGCTGATTACCATAAATATCGATTCTGATTCGTAAATGTTTCACAGGCGATCCGGTACGACAACAACGCCTTCAACACAAAGTACTGTCTGTGTCAGATGCTCAGAGACAAGGTGGAGTCTCCCCTGGGGAAGCAGGTGCAGGCGGCTCAGACCAACGCCGAGATGAGGTGCGGGTCTTGTTTTAATGAGTCTGGTATCTGTGAGGTGGATGTGATGTAATGTGATGTGGTGCTGGCGTCTTGCAGCGAGGCGTACGGGCTGCAGGGGTTTCACCAGCAGACTCAGGAACAGCTGCGGGCCAGGAGGGACGCGCTGCAGAGCGGCAGCCAGCCGGAGCAACCCGTCACCGATGGTGATGTCACCACCATGGCTGTCAAGTTTGAACGGTGAGTTTGTGTCCGTCAGCGTTAAAAAGTACGAAATTTGCTTTTTGAGCAGCAACTCATCCCTGAGCCAGAGGGGGTACTCCACCCTTGTCCAGCTGAGGACCATGGCCTCGGACTTAGGGGTGCTGATTCTCACGCCAGCTGCTTCACACTCAGCTGCGAACTGTTCCACTGCGAGCTGGAGGCCACCACCTGATGAAGCCAACAGGACCGCATCATCCGCAAAGAGCAGAGACGAGATTCTGAGGCCATCGAGGCGGAAACAGTCCATCTCATGCCTACGTCTGACAAAAGTCACTAACGATGATTTCATCTGTCACTGAATTGGATCTGCTGCTTTTGCAGGCATCCTCTCCCCACTACGTGTAAGATGTCATTTAGCATCGTGCTACGCCCGCACTAAGGAGGCTGGAGGTGTGATGATGGTGCACTCTCCAGGGTTCACACCCTTTTGAGACCTTTTGTCTTTTGATTACTTTCACCTCACCTATATTTAGGCACTAACACCTGCTCAGGTGGGTTCAGACACTCCCCTTAATATCAGTGACCCAGTCAGTCTCACATCTTCCAGACACGTAGCACTCTGTGTGTAAGTGAGCGCCAGGCGGTACCGACTGACACCCCGGGGATGAGCCGGGTCGCTGCCTGTGTGGATGCTCCTCAGATTTCATTCTAATGTTTGATGTGATACATGAAGCTCGTTGGGACTTCAGATATTTACTGTGTATAAAACCTAATATGTCTTTATGCAGGCATTTTTTTCGTGTCACGTTAACTGAAAAAATGAGACTTTGATGTGCGTTTGGTTGCAGGAGGGAGTATCCTCCTCACATCACTCCCAAAATGTTCCTGCTGGAGTGGACCCGCAAGGAGAAACTGGAGCAGCCGCTGTACGAGATGGTGAGAAGAATCGAAGCGCTTCAGCCCGGTTCCCGAGCAGGACGGCGTGAATGAGTCACATGTTTGTGTGTGCTGTGTTTCAGGTGCAGCGAGCTCAGGACCGAGCCTTTCAGTCCACGGTGACCGTAGCACAGAAGAAGTACAGATCTTCACTGTGGTCAGTACAAATGTCAGTGCTCGGGGGGCGTGGCCTTCTGCCCTGTGTATCTGTGCTGAGTCATGGCGAGGTCACTAATGTACTAACACAGCAGCCAGGTTCACGTGAGGTCGTTTGCCTCCACACGAATGCTGCTTTTGGGCGGCCTGCATCTCATCCTCCCTGTGGGACGTCGTTCAGGGGCAGGAAGGAGTACTTCCTGTTCCGGATTAGGTACTTGTGAGCAGCTCTGAGAGTCTCCTGGGTAGGGCTGCACGCTGACTGGTTAACGAGACGAGGCACTTTTCAAAAAAGGATGAGATGGTTCAGGCAGGCTATGGAGTCGGGTGTAGTCACAATCCTCCGTCTTCATGTCCAACTGACAAATCTCAAATAGGCTGCTCCAGTTAAGCTGGTTTTAGCCTCCACCTGTTTCAGGTCACTGATGCCTGCTCTTCTCTGTGCTGCCGTACACCATCACCTTCTCTGACATCAGTGATGAATCTGAAGGAAAATCAGCTCAGTGCCACCAGAAACTGAAAGAAATGTCACAGCTGTGCCTAATAAAGTGGTTGATGCTCCGTACACTCAGCAGACGCTTTATTAGGTCCATGCTGGGATTGGGTTGGACCCGTTTTGCCTTCAGAGCTGCCTTAATTCTTTGTGTCAAAGACTCAACAAGATGCTGGAAGCAGCCGTCAGACGACAGTACGCTGAGGTCATAAAGGGACGGGCGTGGTCAGCAGCAACACTCGGGGAGGCCGTGGGGTTTAAACGGTGCTCAGTTGGTACTGAGGGTCCCAGAGTGTGCCCCACACCATCACTCCACCAACAGCCTCAACGGCAGGATGGAGCCATGCTGTTTACACCAAAGTCTGACCTTCTGACTGCTGCAGCAGAAATCGAGACTCCTCAGACCAGGAACCCTTTCTCCAATCCTTCTTTGTCCAGTTTTGCTGAGCCTGCAGCCTCAGTTTCCTGTTTGTAGCTGACAGGAGCAGCACCCGCTGTGCTCTTCTGCACACCTTGGTTGTAACGAGTGCTCGTCTGAGTTTGTTTCCCCTTCCTGTCAGCTTGAAGCAGGCTGCTCCTTCTCCTCTGACCTCTGAGGCATGTTCTCCCAGAGAGCCGCCGCTCACCGGATCTTTTCTCTGAGCTCCGATGATGGCTGTGATGTCAGCAGACCAGCCCGGCACCAATGACCGTGCTACGCTCAGACTTAAATCACATCAGCAGGTTGTCTTAAATACGTCTACATGCCTAAAGGCATTGAATTGCTGCCATATGATTGGCTGATTTGATCCTTGCATAAATTAGCAGTTGAACAGGTGTACCTAATGACAAGATTCTACTCGCTTTTACTCCCAAAGTAAAGTCTTCCCTTCACAAAGTTCCTAAACCTGACAGGACTTCTGCAGACACAGCTGTGAAGAGTCGGGAGCGCTGAGGGGGGGATGAGCTTAAAAAAGAGGAAATTCCCATCTCGCTGAGTCGTCTTTAAGCAGAAAAATGTCAGCGTGTGGAATAAAATGAGTGTTCCCGCCTCTTCACAAATATCTGCATTTACTCATGTCATGTGGTTGCGCCCACCTTCCTACAGTTTTGACCACATTAGCTTCACGCGGCAGGCACGGCTGAAAGTGTGAAAATAGATGCTTTCATAGAGGCTCCTGACGTAGACGCTGGTGTCCTCGCGTGACCTTTTGAAATGACACAAGAGGAAATTGAGGTGAATTTCAGTTAAGCTGGAAAATTTGAACACAGCCATGATTTCAGATCCAAGCACAGAGTTACTGTATGATTGCTGGGCTTCGGGGTAAAACTCTCTCACCATCTTTCAGGGAGAAGTCAAAGAAGTTCGCAGAGCAAGCGGCCGCCATCGTCTGCCTGCGAGTCCTGGGAATACCTGAAGGTCGCATCGGAGAGGAAGACTCCGGCCTGGTCTGCAAGAGGAAGAGGGAGGGGAAGGCGAACGGCACCGCAGAGGAAGAGAGGAGCAGGAAACGGCACGTAGGCGACGTCCTGCACGAAACCTCAGTGGTTGCTGTGGTGACAAACGGCAGCAATCACAAAGCGGCTCCGCCTCCGAGTGAGCGGGAGAGTCTCTAATGACGACGTCGGTGCTTCCTCTGTGATTCTGCTGGGACGGCCCTGCGTGCTTCATCCAGTCTGAACTCCCACGCAGGAGCTGCCTTTATGTTTCAGTTTGTTTTTGTGCTGATTCAAATTATGTTTTTGAAACCCGGTAACACGGCACACATTTCAGCCTCACGGCTCCAAAAGCACCCATCCTTTAGTCCCATACATTGTGCCATTAAGCCATGACAGCCTTTATGAATTAATAGCACTCTGATCCTCCCGTGGAGGGCTGCACGTCGATGCTGCCTCAACATGGCCGCCATCCAGCTCAGGGGAGCCACGCCTCCTAATGCATGCAGGGCTGCGGAGGCAGAGTCTGCACGTGATGAAAAACCATGAGATCAAAAGGCTTCGTCTTAAGTTTATAGTAACCGTGAGATGGTGTCCTACGTTCAGGAGGAGGCCCAACCGCCTCTGAGGGAGCCTCATCTCTGCTGCTTCTGTCTGCGATCTCATCTTTCCGTCATTACTCAGAGCTCCGGGCCACAGGTGAGGGTGGGGATATAGACCGACATTTTCACACAGGAAATGAGTTACAGCAACTCATCTCCTCCTACCCACCCTAACCCTGACCTTAGGTTACACCTAAGCCTTTTATTTACAAGCAGGGCACAATGGACAAAACAGCTGTTAGAGTGCGAACCCGAGGAGTGGAAGCAGAGCTGGCACAAATGGCAACTTCCTGAGTGAGCACGAGCATCTCACACCTGTAAAGATCACCCAGCCTGCATCCTGTGGCAGGTGAGCGATGGTTCATGAGCTCGGATCTGTAGGAAAGGCCGAGGATGTGAGCTGGATCCTGGAATAAAGATAATTCTTTTAGTGATGTACAAAAATCAGGTGTTTAAACCAGTTTACCTTTCAGAGTGTGACAGGAAGTGAGAGCTGCAGGTCAGGCTCTTCTACCGCAGCATGTGTCCTGACTTTATCGGATCGAGTCAACGTGGACGACGCAGTGCAGCTCTGCAGGTTTATTACAGCATCAGAAAGCCACATTTGAGCAGGGCGGCAGCAGCAGGCGGAGCCCAGGTGCTGCATCTACGTGTAGATTTCTCATGGATAAAAGTGTCTGCTGTGAAAAAAGGTTCAGATGAGGATTTGCAGCCACAAGAGGGCAGCACTCAACTTTTCCATTAAAGGTGACTCATTTCAGGTGTTTCAGAAAGCGGATTTTACGGCGGTGCCTTAAGAGCAGCTTCTTTCTTTCATTCCTGATTTCTGGAAGAGCCTCAAAAGTTTCCGGCTCACCTCAGTCTGATTAAGAAGACCGAGCTGATTTCTTTGGCTTCACAGCCACTCTGTAAACTCTGACTGGCAAACTTGTATCGACCTCTCCTTCTTATTGTAAATGTTTTCAGGTTTAAAATCCACTCTGTTTCCTTTCCTGCTCAAAGGAACGCCCTGCGCTTTTCTTCTTCTACAGCTTTAATTAAAAGCATCCTGGTGGATGCTGGTGGCTCTGTACTCAGAGCCGAGCTGTTCATAATGACGCCCAGACAGGCTTAAAGACACCAAAAATAACTTTGTTTTCTTTCACGTATGCAGGGGTCACTGATATCAGGCTTGTTTTACCTGAATTAAAGAGATTTTCTCCTGAACTAATGTGTGCGTGGCTCCTTTTCCCCTCAGTGAAAAATCACTGTAATTGGATTTAAACCTTGAGCTTTGATAGGCTGTGTTTTAGCAGGATTTCTTCTCACGTTCAAAACTTTCTGCACATTCAAAAAGGGAATCATGACCATCTCACCTCTGCATGAAAGCGAAAGGAAAGGCAGCATTAGATTAAAATTAAATTGGCAGCAACATTTCTGAACTCAAAAATGACGGGGCTTACAGCTGACCGTGTTTTAGACCTCCAGCCCTGCAGTTCCTCAGACGGCCCCACAGTGAGCCCCACACACTCCCACGTTAAAACTTCACAGCAGAAATAAACATGTTTACAGCCTCACACAAACTGGTTTGGTCGCTATGGCTAATTTCCTCCATAACAGCTGTGTGTGTGGGGAGGGGGTGTTTACATTGTATACAGACTGAAAGTTTGCATTATGGGGGGCGTGGCCTCTCTGACTGACAGGTGGATGTTGACACAGGCGGCTGTAGGTGCTAGCTGTCTGCTAGGCTTCCCTTCAGCTAACTGGAGTCCCTGAACTGGACCTCTGGCCTGAGTTTGTGCTGTCGGAGCCTTTTTTAATGACATTATCTGACCAATCGTATGGCTGCTGTGGCTTCATTGGACTAACAGACTGTCCAAGAAGGCGGAGCTCCAGTTTAGCTGAATGAAATTTTACTTTAGCATTAATTAGCAGATCTCTCTGAATGCAGCCAGTTGCTACTAGTTGATAATTTAGTACTCCTCCCTCTCTTCCAAATATGATCACTTCTGGGTCTGGCTCACAAATACAGTGGCAGCCAAAAATGTTCAAACTGAAGCTTACAAATTTGGTCTGTAAGTGAACAGGTGACGACAGGCTGGTTATGGCCATCTTTTCCGTACAGGCTGTGCTCCTTAGGAAACAGGACATTAAACACCAACAGTTAGGTGGTTTCATTAATTCATAATTAATGTTTTGGGACATTCTTATTCTCGGGAGTGAAGGAATACACTGTCATTTATTTAAACGCGAGTTTCCCACCTTTTTATTTTAAAGGCACACATGAAAGCTTAAGTTCGAGAAGAATTAGCCCCATTTTTTAAACATATCGCAGTTTTGTGTTATTTCAGCTTCTGTTCTGTCAGTAACCACGTCACTGATGTGGAGGCCAGGGACTACAAAAGCTGTGCAGTCCCAAGAGGCACACGTGGGCACCCTAACCCACACATGGACCCGAGGTCCGGGCATGAACTTGCAGGTTTCCCAGTCAAGCAGTTTTACATGTTTCAGCGCCATGTGCGCGGTGTTTGAATTCACCCTGGCCCTTTACGCACTTTCTCCAGGTGCGATTGGCTTGACCTACTTTTTCACTCCTGCCTCGGTGTGGGCGGGGCTTAGAGCGTCTGGACACAAAGACGTGCCGCGTGGAGTTAAAATAAAACCACCCCTTAATTCCCAAACGTTTAACGAGTCCCATCAAGTCCTGACCTGAACCTGTGAGGTGAGGACGTCCTGCTGCTGGCGTCACAAGGGGCGGTCTGATGAGGTCTTCAGAGGCGCTGGGAAATACGGCTACCAGGAGCCTGCTGCGCTCAGAGAGGAGCCGCCGAAGCTGCAGCGCAAAGATGCGCGTCTTCAAATATTCAGAAAGAAGCTGCAGTGAAAGGACGCGAAGAGCCTGCGGAGGGTTTGAAAAGCACCCAGCAGCTTTCTGTCAGGGGATAACAAGAAGAACCTGGGTGAGGCCTCACAGGAAACTAACGTCTCACAGCTGAAAAAGGAAGTGCACGATCAGCTGCAGTATGCATGCAAGAAATACTACAATATCATGAACAGCTGCCACACAGGAACTGTTGCAGAGCAGCAATTTCTGTGTCCAAAACATTAATAACAGAATTTAGTTTTGCATGCTGAGACCGCCTCAAATTAGAGCTTACTGAACTTTAAAAAATGCTCTAATGATCCTTCTGTTCATGAAAGAATTATAGGAGGGCATGCAGAGAAAACACAGGCAGCAATAAGTGTAATATAGGAGCTTACACTGGCAGAACTCGTGACTTTTGTGGCCCTTTTTCAGAGAATATGAATCGTAACACAAACGTTTGAGGTTGGTGGTTGGGCGAAGACATTTATTGTTGTTTTTATGTAGATCATAATGACAGCAGAAATGACCTAAATGCCTCTGGTGTGAGGTTTACATACTGTGCATCACCTCCTTTAGCATCTGTGACAGCTTGAAGTGTTTTGTGGTCGTTGTGGATGAGCACTGAGCTGCCTGCTCTTCATGCCTCCAGTTCCTGTAAGTTCTGGGCTGTCTTGCATGAACTGCATGTTTGAGATCGCCCCAAAGTGGCTCAGTGAGACTGAGACGGCTGCTCCAGAGCCTTCACTTCTTCCTGCTGTAGCCAACAGCAGGTTGACTCAGCCGTGTGTGTTGGATCATTGTCATGTTGGAACAAAGTGTGTCCCATGAGCAGCTTCCAGGCTGATAAGTGCAAATTTTCCTCCAGTATTTTCTGATAGCAAGCTGCGTTCATCTTGCCCTCAGTTCTGACTGAGTTCCCTAAACTTGCTTGCAAAACTTCAATTTTGGTCTCTTCTCTCCAAATAACTTTGCTGCAGACATTCGGGGGCTTGTCTCTGTGCTGTTTGGCATATTGTCAATTTATGTGTGTTGGTTATCATGCCAACACTTCCAGGGTATGCATAAACAGGGTCATTTGGGTAGTTTCTGCTGTCATTATGACCTAAAAAGGTCAAACATCATTCATATTCGCTGCAAAATGGCCTGAAAAATGGTGTGTAAACTCTGGAGCACAGCTGTATTTACAAAAACAGGTTTTTAGTCAGTCCAGATGCTGCTCTCACAGATCACCCCGACCACCAGGCATTTAAACCTTCACCCCCTCTGCTCCGTGCATGTTCACCTTTCCACCTCCCTCCCTCTCATTCACAGGTGTATTCTGACTTGCTCCCACTGACTTTGGCTCTTCCTCTCTCCAGAGCATACCTCCACCTCTCCAGGCTCTCCCCCACCTGCAGATCAGTGTTATCTGCAAACATGATAGTCCACAGACTCCTGCCAGTCACTCCAGCTGCACCACCCTCACATGCTTCTCTGCCACTCCTCATCAAAGGATGCCATAACTCTCACTGAGCTCCTTACTGTATTCATGTTTTGTTCAGGATCAACTTCCTGTTTGATGCTTGCCCCACCCACCTACGCCATATCGCACTAAGTGTTCACAGCTAAGGTTTATTAAAAATTTAAAAAGTTTCTATTTTCACTCATGTGAAGAAATAAACCCGCGCAGTTCCATTTTATGCGTGTCGGGGACAGTTTGAAAGTGCCTCCGTCACGCGTAAACATGGTGCCGCTTTTTCCGCGGCGGCCGTGAAGGCAGCACCAGGATCAAGCTGGAGGAGCGTAAAAAGTGAGCGCGCGCAGGAGCCGCGAGGACAGCAAGTTTGCGCAGATAATGGGACCGCAGTACGCGCGCGACGCAGCCCGCAGCCGTGTTTACTGAGCGCCCCCAGGCTGCCCGCCGAGCTCCAGCCGGACTCAGCCCGGACCCCGACGTCCCTACGCCTGGCGCGTCAGTTAAACGGAGTTCTGCTCCGAGTCGGATGGGAGTGAGTGAGACAGGTCAGCGTTAAAGACAAGCAGGCAGACAGGTCGGCTGCGCGGCTTCCGCTGGGTACATTTTCAGCTCCGTTCAGTTCAATGTCCACAGCAAACTGCGCGGAAGAGCTGGACTTCAGACTCATCTTCGAGGACGACGGCAGGCAGGCAGCAGGTACGTGGCATTTTCACCGCGTTAGTTGGAAATTTGTCGGCGGGTCAGGCTGGAGACCAACAGGAGCGCCGCCGGAAGGGTACGGCTCCGGCCTTCAAAATAAAACAGGGCAGGAACGCCATAAGAATTCACATTGAAGCTGCTGGAAAAACTCAGTACAAAAAGAGTAATGCACCTTAGAATTTGTTGGGGAATAGAAAAAAATAGATTTTATTTACTGGTTTCCCCGTCAAATAGTTCCCGTATTCGTGGCGTTAGATTACTTCCTACTTGATATTTTAAAAATTAGATTTTGGTCCTTCGCCTTGAAAGTCATCCCTCAGAGGTCCAGTATCTGTTTGATACACAGGTTATAGATACGGTAAACTGACGAAATACAAAGTAATCTTTAGATTTCCACCTAACTATTTAATAAGTGTACCACCACCACCAAGTAGATATTGGACTATCAAAGATTTTTTTAACCTTTTTACAATATTTATTTATGAATTATTGGCTGATAGTTTTACTCCTTTAAAATCATCTGAAACTCATCAGCATTGGTTTGGACTGAAGAAAAAGGGCTTCAAACATGTTTAGTCCATTTAGACCTCATTAGTTTAGAATGCAGCACATTTAAAATGATAAAAATGTAAATATAAGCGTGAATGGCAGCAGCTATAGCTCCGTGGACATCATTTCATAGTGAGATGATAAACAGCTTTTTGATATTCTTATAAACTGGGATTTAGCTGTGTAAACAGCTAGCTGTGGGCCCAATAACAATTACTCTGCTCGTATTACACGCAGCTGTGACAGTGATTAGTGATCATTTTAGTCTGTAATCACTTTATTATCCCAGACCACTCCAGAAACGCTTCACTTTGATGTGCTTGGCTTTGCGGGGTTTTACTTTGAAAATTCCGCCCGGATGTTGTTATTTTGTGTTTGGGCCATGACACATCAGCTGTCTGCTGTTAAATTTAGGAGATTTTTAAATGTGGATCAGGAGGTAAAGAGGCGACTAAACCAGTCTCCAGAGAAGCTTCGGGAGCCTGATTAGACTGATTGATCAGACTGATTGATCAGTCAGCAGCCTGTTGAACAAGTTGGATTAGTTATTGCTGTCTGAACTCCTGACAGATATTTTAAGATTGAAACCATTTAACCTTTACTGCTAAAGCTCTTGATGTTGACTAAACTTACATTGAACTGTTCTTTTTACAGACTTGAGCAGTCATTTAATTAATAGAGTAGTCAGTGGATTGAATATTAATAAGATATTTTTATATTTGAGTGAAAATGACAACCACTCGCTGGCTCCAGTTTATCAGCTGGAATTTAATAACATTTCCAAAATAAATCGCAGTAAGAGGAAGTTGCAGTTTTGAATTAATGACCAGGAATGGCACGCCTGTGGCGTATTTGTGGGTTTGAGGGTCTCTGGTGTGTAAGCCTAAATCTGTCGGGGGGCGGGGATTAAAAATCTATATATTTTTTGCTAAAGGTGGGGTTTAATTTACTCATGCATAAAATACATTTTTGTTTGTCAAATGATCTGAAATAACAGGAAGATGCTCAGACTTCTGCTAAGTAACACCGACGTCCTCCAGAGTCACGATTTAAACGAGGAAAACCCCTGACTAAGAAGTGCATAACAGGGTCTCACCCAGCTGCTTGAAGGGCTGGATTCATGAAAGTGTGATGATGATGATGAAGAACCCCATCTCTAACCCTTTCCTTGAAAGTGGAGCTAATCTGCTTTTCCTTATTTCCTGTCACGTCTGCATGTGTCGTAGGGTGCACGTTCACATTAAATGTAGATTCGCATGATGAGGTCAGTGTGTGTGCAAACATTCACATGCTGTTCAAACGCTCAGTTACTGAGGGGCAGCCAATCAGACGAAAGTTGTCCTAAAGGGGGAGGAGCTCAATGACTTATCATCGTGATATCTGTATAATTGATAAAAAGTTATATTTTTATCATCTCTAGTTTTGTTTATATGTCTGTTTATTAAGAGAGTGTGTGGCGATATTTAAGTTTTAAGTATCACAGTTACTGTCATTGCACATTTAGCAGCAAAGTATTAAAGTGACTTCCTTTCATGAATGACATAAAAAACAGTGATTTTGAACTTCATGCACAGCTACTCTGGTCGAGTCCAAGAATAAAAGTTTGAGGCTGGACAGGAGCAGAGTGGGTCGAACATCATCTCAAACTCAAACCTGTGCCTTCTGCCATATGTCAGTACTTTTTAAAATTTTTTTATCACAATGTAAAGGCACCTAATCAGCATTTTTTTTGGATTACAGTAAACTCCAGTAACATAAACCTGCCTCTATCGTCTTATCAGGCAGTTTCACACAGTCAGCAGGCCAGCCTTCTTTTAGCAGTGATGTTTGGTTTCTAAGTGCCTCTTTAGCTGGCTCAGCTTCTGCCTTTGTGTTACAGCTTTCGTTATCCGCTTGCTCAGTGCTGATGTATCGACCCTGCTTCCTGATCTGAGTGTTTCCTGCGTTGGATGGGGCTCTGGTCTCTAACCTGCTGCAGGTCCTACTCTCTTGTTTCTCTGCACAGACATGAGCCCCCCCAAAAAACTCTTTGCTCTTTGTTCTTGGCCTCTCCAGCTTTTTATCAGCACTGTTCGTGTACAGCACGTCTTTAAGTTACGTTTTCAAAACCTCCTGGTGTGACTTTGGCTCATGGACTCAGTGTCCTGGACATCAGATATTTGAACTCTTCAGCAAAGAGTCACTCACTCCTTTCTTGTAATTTTTTAAAGTGGTCTTGAGCAGTAGCCCTACAGACTTTCTTAAAATTTAAGTTGTATTTTTAGGCTCTTAGTTACCAGCAGCCTGTCACATTTGTTCCCCTTTCTTTAGTTGAATCTATGAAAAATACAGTTTGACAGCATAAAATGGTATTTTTGCACCAAGGTGGTTCCCAAAGAGCTGTTAGCTGCAAACCTGGCATATCTCAGCATGTGTGCAGTGTGTCCTTAAAAAGTCTGAGGAAACCGAGGACAAAACAAGTAGTGGCAGGGCTAAAACAAAACTATCTACAGTATCTGAAAGTCACGTAGTTAAGGAACAGGGACAATGATCTGCTGAGCTACGGCCACCCCTGAGCTGTCCAGGTCAGGAGAGCCACCTGTGAAACACGGTGGAGGCTCTGTCATGGTCTGGGCTGCAGGTCAGCCAGTGGAGTTGGAGATCTTGCTAAAATTGTTGGAATTATGATCACATCTTACACCACCATCTGGAAAGCTTCTGATTGGCAGCAGCTTCATCTTTCAGCACTGACAATGATCCCAGACACACTGTGAACACCGTCAGTCACAAATTGCCCCCCCCCCAAGCTTGCCTTTGTGGTGCACACGCTGCAAAACAACACAACTGTACAGCACCTTTTGCATATGATTTGTTCTCTGCTATCATCACTTTCCCTAAAGTGTTTCCAAGTAATGCATGATATGTCTTTGCCTTCTGCTGTGCCACACATTAGATTTTTGTTTCAGTGGTCTGTTATCAGTTGTGTGTTTGTCTCTTAATATAGTGTTACTAATATTGGAAGCATGCATTTTCTGTGTCACGATTCATTTAATTGTGCAGCCCTCCAACATATTAATGACATATTAATGATTGTGTTGTGGATGGATCATCTCAAATGTTTGACTGGCTGAAGTTTGGTCCATTTTCTGCATCTGTCTATTATAGTCAGGGACCCTCAGCATGAACTTTGAGCATTGGCACCCACTTAGCAGTGCTCGTTATACTAAATCTTTGGTTCTTTGGTCAAACAGACACTTGAAGGTATTCTCTCTACCACTAAGAAGTTTTCATTGTTTTTTGGGGTTTTTTGTCACTTCTTTCAGCACTTCTAAATAACACGCTGCTCTAAATGTCCTCCAGGCTGAGTTTTAAAGACTGGCACATAATCACCTTGCATTCAGCGGCTATGATGGCTGAATGAATGCATACATGGATGATGGTAGATGGTCAGAGGGAGGGGTGATGTGCACACAGATTACAGATGGGTCAGCAGATGGCTACTGCAGATGTGTTCATACTGTCTGCATGTGTTTCAGGCAGCGTGCTGCTGTGCCTGTCTACTGGCAGGTTTTACTTCCTGGTTTTTTAACCGCTCTGTGACACCCAGCTGCTGGCGGGTATCACCTCCTCCCCCTCTGTCTGCCCTGAAGGGGGGCTTAACGGTTGCATCAGATCTCATTTATTTCTACACAGCGAGTGGTGAAGTGTAGCAGATCATAGTTGGAGCTTTCATGCCTTTTTTGCATACAAACTGAAATGTATGTATGTGTGTGGGTGAAAGAGGGGTATTAATAGTAGTGTTGTGGCGGGGCGTGTGTGCAGCTGCGTGAATGCATTTAACTGAACTGTTGGAGATAATCTGTCACCATAATTACCCCAGTGCTCGTAGAGATCACGTTACTGTAAATACACTGAATAATGCATCCTGAGTATGTGTCGCCACAGACACTACAAAGCAAACAGTAAACAATCAGCAGCACACAGGAAGTCGTGCTCCTTTGGAAGTTGTTTGGTTGGGTTGGGATTTCATAAAACTATGAACCACATTCAGTGTCAGTTCCCCTATTGGATCTCATTTTTGGGCAACTGAAGGTAAAAATCACCACAAATCAGGGTGCCAGTGCAGTCAGGACCTCCGGTGGTCACAAGAAGATGCTCATTTCCATCATGGACTTCCCTGCAGTTACATGTGCAGGGTTTCTGCCTAGCCTTATGTTTATTGACAGGTTTAATTTTATCCAAAGAAATAACCTGGATGATATTGTTGCATGTCCCTTTGGTGCACATCAGGGGTTTTCCTGCCTTACAGTAAGTTGTTGCAGGTTCCTGCTCACGCTCAGTGCACGTTCAGTTAAAAACTCAGCTTATTTAACAGAATGAGAAATTCCTATTAAGAAGTGTATCGTTCCCCTGGAATCTTTTCAGGGAAGTCTGAGATGGTCGGGCGTTAAGTTTCTATTTTGAAATTTGATTTTAAAAATGACAGCGACGTTCTCAGTCCTTCACCTGTCTTAATTATCTGCCTAATGCTACAGTCACACTAGAGAAGACAGTGGTTGGACACTGGGGCTAGGATCTCCCAAGGCAAATTTGTCCTCATTGAGGGCCCAGGCGAAGAGCGATTCAGACGACCCCTATGAAAGAAAGATCAAGGGAACAGTTTTATGCATGTTTCGAAATATGACTCAACAGATTGCTCATGATTGGGGAAAATATGAAGTATTATGGGGGTTATACATTGAATTAGGAGGGTTGTTTGTGACAGTATAGAAATGTCTCAAGTTTAGAAATGTCTCAAGTTTATAGGTGGCCACATAATTGATCATCTCTGTCAGACCTGTCACAAGGAGAGGACTGTGCTAATGACTGACGCTGTGATCTAAGAGCATTTCAAAATAGTTTGGCGAGTTGCCAGGAGGTCGGTCAGTATGATGATCACATTTAAAAAGGGAACAGAGCTATGTAAATTGACAGGGATCAAAGGAAAGGGTGGAGCCGGCACTCTTGACTTTCTATATAAGCAAAGTGTGTGCCACCCCGGTCAGGCTTCACCTTTTTTTTTAGCTGTTGGCTTTTCTAACCTGCATGCACTTAAAGCCCCGTTTACACGATGTTTCCAGTGGAAACGGTGTTGTTTTGCCGTCGTCGTTTCCGAAAAGTGATGTGTTTACACGGAGGCGTTTCAGAAATGATCTCCATTTACACGGAAACACAAATCACTGAAAACGCTGCGGTTCCTATTGCCAGGCCGCTAGTTGGCAGTGTGGCATTAGGAGCTGTAACCATAGTGCACATGTGCAAGTGCCCCCGTTTCCAAAAAGCATGGTTTTTGTCGGTTTACACGGAGGCTGGAGCGTTTCAGAAACGCTCCACACTGGAGCACGTTTCCAAAAAGTATCGTTTCACTCAAACCAAACGCATCATAACTTTACCGCCTTCATTTTGAAACAGTGTCGTGTAAACGGGGCCTAAGGCAAACAACTCGGGGGAGCTTATGCTTTGTTTTTTGTTTGAACCTGAGTGTTTAAGAAACCTTCTGCACCAAATTCTGCTCTTCTTCCTTTTTTTTTTATTTTTTATTTCTGGTTCGAGTTGAGCTTTAAGGTTTGAATCCCCATCATTTTGGCCAGGAGAAAACCCATGAGCTCTAAAAATTACGACCCAACAGTTGGCAGGCTTCTGCAACATCGCACGGAGATCTGGGACAGTGCCACTGGGGTGGTGGTTCCCACCTTCAAGAAGGGGTACTGGCGGGTGTGCCCCAACTATCTGGGGATAACTCTCCTCAGCTTACCCAGAAAAGTCTATGCCAGGGTGTTGGAAAGGAGAGTTTGTCCGTTAGTCAAACCTCGGATTCAAGAGGAACAATGCAGTTTTCATCCTGCTTGTGGAATGCTGAACCAGTTCAGCTGGAGCAGTCTACCGTCTTGAGGACCTGGAGAAGGCATTCGACCGTGTTCCTTGAGGTGCTACTGGAGTATGGGGTGTCTGTCCTGCTGTTACAAGCCATTCAGTCCCCGTACAACCTCAGAGAGAGCTTGGTCTGTATTGGCGGCCATAAGTCGGACTCGTTTCCTGTGTGTGTTGGACTTCGCCAGGGCTGCCCTTTGTCACTGATTCTGTTCAAAATTTTTCTGGACAGAATTTCTAGGTGTAGCCAAGTGGCATAAGGCTTCCACCTTGGTGGCCTCAGAATCTCATCTCTGCTCTTTTGTGGAAGATGTGGTCCTGTTGGCTTCATCGGGTGATGGCCTCCAGCTCGCAGTGGAACGGTTCACAGCCAAGTGTGAAGTGGCAGGTATGAGATCTGAGGCCATGGTCCTCAGCTGGAAATGGGTGGAGTGCTCACTCTGGCTCAGGGCCAGGTTGCTACCCAAAGTGGAGGAGTTCAGGTAGCTCAGGAGAAGGGAGCGGGAGTTTGACAGATGGATCGGGGCTGCGTCTGCAGTGATGTGGACGCTGCACTGGTCTGTCGTGGTGAAGAGGGAGCTGAGATATAATCTCAGCTGGCCTGGGAACGCCTTGGTGTTCCCCCGACTAAGCTTGAGGAGGTGGTTGGGGGAGAGGGAGGTCTGGGTTTCTCTTCATGTATGGATGGAAATCTGTGGAAATCACAAATGTTTTGCTGTCTACATGCACACAAATTCACGTTAACTTCTTACTTTGAGTCCAGCCAGAACCTCATAGATTTGAAAATAAAAATGAGAAATTCCTCCACAAACGGGGATGTAGTTGCTGCAGGACGGTGATTTAACGGCAAAATGGCATAGGCACTCGGCAACCTTGCGTTTATATGGGAATCCAACCAGCTGCGTCGAGTCCCCAGTTTCAAAAAGAGACATTGCAGATGAGTTGTTCTTTTTGGCATAGACTGAATCTAATTGGTTGCAATGTTTTTGCTGTCTATCTGCATTTATAAATTAGCCTGTAGTTATTTTCAAACCCTTGCCGATCTGTATGAGAGTGTTTGCAGCCAGTCTAAGTTGGACCACAGATGTTTGGAGACAGGTTGCCTCCAACCAGGTGACCTGTGCAATCATGTTGTAAACGAAAGTGGTCCCTGGAGGCCAAGGACGTCGCATGCTCGTTCTACGTTATGTCATTTTTTTTATACCTTTTTTGATCCTGAACTCATCACATATCTCATTGTTAGTGAGAGAATTGAAATGAAGTGCTATCATGTGCAGGAAGTGAAGCTGTTAATGGAGAATTGACCTCAACAAGATAATCAACAGAAGATCAAAACATAAATGCAAAGAAGGAAATGCATCATGTCAGACTTATGCAACGATCTGAGTTGTGATAACTGAGATATAAGTTATTTCATCACATTCTGTTTTGCAACAATGATCTTTGCCGTTTCACCTTTCAGCCTGTTGCTTCTTTGACTTTTACCTTTTTTGGAGGTTTTTACGTGGTGTGATGTAATGGCAGGAAGCCAGGCGGCAAAACAAAGATCTTCTGTTTTAAATAAAATTTTCCACATAAACGCTATCAAGCTGTCAAGCTTGGCCTGTGAAACAGAATCTGTGGAAATATGTGCAAGAACAAAACTAAAGATTAATCATTTTGCTGCCACATGAGTTTGTCTTTGGTTTTGTGAAATGCTCCCTACTGCCAGTCACTGAAACAGGCTGTAATCATCGGCTGTAATTAGAATTCCTTAGTTTCCCTTAGATATGATGGTATTTGTGTTTATTATTTTTTTATTTATTTTTTTTATATTAAATGAAAACTGTGAGTTTCAGGTTCACAGCAGGCCTCTGGGGCTGACTGCACATTATTGCTCTGTATGTAGCTGAGCAGAGCAGAACATTTGATGAACAAACATGAGTTTTAAACGTGAGTAAATTAAAACCCCACTAAGCAAAAACAAACACTCCTGCTGATTTTCCTCTGCTAAATGGCCAATATATATTTTATATGTAAAGGAAAAATGCTCATGCCAAACACTTGGTGTGATTCTCATTCCCCTGTATGGCCCTCAAAGAAAGTAGTTACATCTGCAGACTGCAGGTCTCTTTTTTGGGTGTGAGGGTGGCCTGGTTGTTTTTGAAATCCTCTTAAACACTGTAGGGAAACCTGTGGAGTATATTTTCTGAACACTTTGAGTCTTCCTGCAGGTTCTGTCCTGGTGATTGATGAATATTACCTGCCAGGTGCAGTCATCTGCTGCAGGACTGCTACACTATAATAATGAGAGAACCACGTTTGCAATGCAAATTAACTCCTGTCTGATTTACATGTTGTTTTGTTTCTCACACTTCAGGTCCAGATCTCAATGTGAGGGTGTTTCCCTCCCCACGCAGGCTCTGGTTGAGCAGCCCTTCATCCAGGAGCTGCAGAGTTCTCCCTCATGTTTCCCCACCTCAGACCCACATGTTGGATACCAATCTCAGGGGCTCCAGTACGGCGCCCAGGTGAACCCCAGAGCCTTTGACTGCCCCAGCATCCAGATTACCTCCATTGCCCCAAACAACCATGTTGAGCCCGACAGTAGCCAAGAGGTTTTGGCAGTGGGTGGGGCAGAGGGAGGTTACAGTGATGCATCCTGGTCCAGAGACCAGCTCTACCTCTCTCTGGATCCTCGCTACCGGGATCCGGCTCTGTGCCCGAGCCCCTGTAGTAGCATCTCCTCCAGGAGCTGGATGTCCGACCTCTCCTCCTGCGAGTCTTTCTCACATACCTACGAAGATGTGGAGGGGGATATGCCTGATGCCGCCCGCCTCGCTCTGGGTTCCCCCCTCGGGTCACCTCTGGGTTCTCCAGGCTGTGGGGGCGGAGCCTTTGGTGTGGAGCTTTGGCAGCAGAAATATCAACATCCTTTGGCCTTCAGCCCGGCGCTGTCGCCCCATCAGTCGCCCCGCCAGTCACCCTGCCAGTCCCCTTGCGCCAGCGTGACAGAGGAGAGCTGGCTCAACCGCCGGCCCACTTCCAGGTAGGTATCACCATGGTGACCAGATGGCTTCATTTGTTTATTTCAACAGTTTATAACCATTTCAAGATAGAATCACAACAACAGACACAAACAACACGGCTATCAGACCAACCACAGACGCAACTAACATTTACAAAGCTGTCATGACTTCCCATGATGCCTCCTGCTCATTCACTGACAGATAACGCACCAACAGAAACTGTCCTGTCACATGAGCAAACCTCCAGATGACCCAGTCCAGGAGAATATCAGTAAATTCCTTTAGGCTGCGAATGCATCACACAGATTATTAATTGAAAGCAGGCATGTGTTTAAAAGGCACATATGAAAACCTTCTACCTCAGTATGTTCAGTCTTCTATTTCTGAGTGGCGGTAACCCTTTTAGTGAGTTTGATTCTTGGGGAAAAACTTTAAAAAGATGCCAAAACTGTGCATGTACTCCAGATGTTTAAGAGCATTTAGGGGCTGATTTTACTGCAAAGTTGGGGCCCCGTTTACATGAGAGCGGAGTGAAAACGATACTTTTTGGAAACAGCCTCCAGAATGGAGAGTTGGGAGTGGAAACGGGCGCATGTGCGAGTGCCACCGTTTCCAAAAAGCATTGTTTTCTTCCGTTTACATGGAGACGGAGGCCAGAGTGTTTCACAAACTCTCCACTCTGGAGGCAGTTTCCAAAAAGTATCGTTTTCACTCCGTTTCTCGTGTAAACGGGAGGCCGAAACACATCAAAACGACACCATTTCCACTGGAAACATTGTGTAAACGGGGCCTAAGGGTCAGGAGTAGAATTTCCTTTATATGTGGGAGATCCCAATCAGATTAGCCCCACCCCCTGGTTAAAGTGGGTTGGGCTTGTTACTCTGCAGACCTTGTTGTGTCCAGGACCCAAGTCCTTCACATACAGTAGACAGCAGTCCACAGGCTGTTAGAAGCGATGAAAACTGATTCCCAAAGTGTGGGCTGTGGCCCACTGGTGGGCTGTGGCAGTACTGCAAATGATGAGAAGTTACTTATGAGTGCCTTTAAAAAATAAAAAAACTAAAAAAATCAGTAAAATGCTTAAAATAAAAGCAATGTAAATAATAAGAGTATGTAATTTAAAAGTAGCATCTTTTAAACTTTTATGGGACTTAATCCTGTACAGTAAACTGTACAGTGTGAAGCACATTATAATAGCTTTGGTTTAATTATCCTGTGGGATTGGTTATGCAATCAAATAGATTTTTCAGTTCAAATCTTCTTTAGGAATAGGACAAAGCAAAAGGACTTTTGCCTGAACTAATGAAACAAAGCTGAGGTTTAAAAATCAGTTTCTTCATTTTCTGGCATATTTTTGATCCTGAGCTCATCGTGTATGTCATCATTAGTTTGAAAGAACTTTATCTGGAAATTAAAGCTATTGACAAAGAATCAAGTAGGCAGAAGATTAAACTAAATGACTGAAAACACAAAAGAAATACTTGATTTTGTGGCTTGTGTGACAATCAGATTGTGATTAAAGATTTGGGTGGGCTGCAGAAGATTTTCACCCACGATTTTCACTTGGTGTGGCTGGTGTAGCGAGGCGGGGACGTTGCATTACGCTGTGTTCAGTTGTTGGTCGTAAAAAGTGTTTAATACGTGGAAAAATTACCTAATGCACACTTGGTGTAAATCTGTCCTTTCTCAGGCCGTCATCCAGGCCAGCCTCTCCCTGTGGGAAGAGACGCCACTCCAGCGCCGACCCTCATGCCCGCTCTCCTTCCCCTCAATACTCACCCAGCCCCACCCCAGGCGCCTCCCCTCGGGGCAGTGTGACAGATGAAACCTGGGTGGGAAGCCTCGCTGGTGCCCTCGGACCCCCCCTGATGTGTGGATTCCAGGAGCTGGACGTGCCCTCCAAGACCAGGAGGACATCTGGAAGTCAGCTGGGGGCCATGGCTGGTCAAGTGGATGCTGATCTGGAGTCCTTCCAGGATCCTCCTGCAGAAGAGGGGCGAGAACAAGAAGGCCTGGCTGAGCTCTTCCTTCAGGTCCCCTCCCACTTCACCTGGAACAAACCCAAACCTGGAAACCCTCCTCTGTTCAGGTTGGCCTCAGAATCAGTATTTAACAGATGGAGTTAGGTATAGCTCGACAGAGTAGCTGATGATCACACCTGTTTTCTCTGCCTGCAGGACCTTGTCACCTCCTCCAATGGACTGGCCTCTACCCAGCCAGTATGACCAGTGTGAGCTGAAGCTGGAGGTCCAGCCCAAATCCTACCACAGGGCACATTATGAGACCGAGGGCAGCAGAGGCTCCATCAAGGCAGCTGCTGGAGGACATCCTATTGTTAAGGTGGGCCGTTAACCTGTTTTCCCACTGAAATCAGGGTCACAGAAAGCATCGATTCACGGTCATATTTTGTTATCAAGCTCTGTTTACTTAAGTTGATTTAACTTGGTTCTGACTTGATCTGTCAGATCAAGGTTATTATAGTATAAACTTTAGAAAAAAACTGAACTGAAATGATATTGTATACACAACTAACAGAAAACATTAAAATAAAATTGAAATTTCAACACAGGAGGCATTGGTGCAGGAGTTTATTGAGACTTGGATGTCTAAATAACTGATATACTCTGCTGTTGTGACCTTTTTAAATCCTACCCCAAATAACCTCTGAATACATAAGAAAAACTAAAACTTTCATCAAAATGAATAAAAACAAAACTAAAAACAAACAATAAAAACTGCAGTGAGAAGCCCCATCTTGGAAACTACGGCTGCAACGATTCATCAGCTAACTAATTAAAAAAACAAACAAACCTCAACACAGGTTGTGTTAGTTTGTTTCTTATTGCTGTGTCTGTGGCAGTGATGATGATCATGCAGTAGTGCATACTGTGCTGGCTAATCATTTCCAAGCTGCCTTTTCTCTCTAAGGTTTTGAAAAAAATTGTATTTTGTCAATTGAAAATGTTTTTAGATGATAACGGCACCCTGGAGGTTTTTCAGACGGGAACTCCAAAGAGAGAGCACATGACCTCTGTCCTGGCCTCATTTCACTGGCTGATTGTACACTGCTGAAAAAAAATAAAGGGAACATTCAAATAACACATCCTAGATCTGAATGAATGAAATATTCTCATTGAATACTTTGTTCTGTACAAAGTTGAATGTGCTGACAACAAAATCACACAAAAATCATCAATGGAAATCAAATTTATTAACCAATGGAGGCCTGGATTTGGAGTCACACATAAAATTAAAGGTTAAAAACACACTACAGGCTGATCCAACTTTGATGTAATGTCCTTAAAACAAGTCAAAATGAGGCTCAGTATTGTGTGTGGCCTCCACGTGCCTGTATGACCTCCCTACAACACCTGGGCATGCTCCTGATGAGGTGGCGGATGGTCTCCTGAGGGATCTCCTTCCAGACCTGGACTAAAGCATCCGCCAACTCCTGGACAGTCTGTGGTGCAACGTGACGTTGGTGGATGAAGCGAGACATGATGTCCCAGATGTGCTCAATCGGATTCAGGTCTGGGGAACGGGCGGGCCAGTCCATAGCTTCAATGCCTTCATCTTGCAGGAACTGCTGACACAATCCAGCCACATGAGGTCTAGCATTGTCCTGCATTAGGAGGAACCCAGGGCCAACCGCACCAGCATATGGTCTCACAAGGGGTCTGAGGATCTCATCTCGGTACCTAATGGCAGTCATGCTACCTCTGGCGAGCACATGGAGGGCTGTGCGACCCTCCAAAGAAATGCCACCCCACACCATTACTGACCCACTGCCAAACTGGTCATGCTGAAGGATGTTGCAGGCAGCAGATCGCTCTCCACGGCGTCTCCAGACTCTGTCACGTCTGTCACATGTGCTCAGTGTGAACCTGCTTTCATCTGTGAAGAGCACAGGGTGCCAGTGGCCAATTTGCCAATCCTGGCGTTCTCTGGCAAATGCCAAGCATCCTGCACGGTGTTGGGCTGTGAGCACAACCCCCATCTGTGGACGTCGCGCCCTCATACCATCCTCATGGGGTCGGTTTCTAACCGTTTGTGCAGACACATGCACATTTGTGGCCTGCTGAAGGTCATTTTGCAGGGCTCTGGCAGTGCTCCTCCTGTTCCTCCTTGCACATAGGCATTGCTGCTGGGTTGTTTCCCTCCTACGGCCTCCTCCACGTCTCCTGGTGTACTGGCCTGTCTCCTGGTAGCGCCTCCAGCCTCTGGACACTACGCTGACAGACACAGCAAACCTTCTTGCCACAGCTCGCATTGATGTGCCATCCTGGATGAGCTGCACTACCTGAGCCACTTGTGTGGGTTGTAGAGTCCGTCTCATGTTACCACGAGTGTGAAAGCACCACCAACATTCAAAAGTGACCAAAACATCATCCAGAAAGCATAGGTACTGAGAAGTGGTCTGTGGTCTCCACCTGCAGAACCACTCCTTTTATTGAGTGTCTTGCTGATTGCCAATAATTTCCACCTGTTGTCTATTCCATTTGCACAACAGCATGTGAAACTGATTGTCAATCAGTGTTGCTTCCTAAGTGGACAGTTTGATTTCACAGAAGTTTGATTTACTTGGAGTTATATTGTGTTGTTTAAATGTTCCCTTTATTTTTTTGAGCAGTGTATATTTTAGTGTTCATTTTGAAATTCTTATGTTTGTTTTTAAATCTTTGCACAGTCTTACCCCGCTTTACCTCTCTGAGCTTCTTCACCCCTACACACCAGTCAGTCAGTTTCTCAGGTCATCAGACCAGCTGCTCCTGGAAGTGCTGAGAGGGGACAGGCCTTTCTCTAGCGTTGCTTTTAAACTAACTTGCCTTTCCATGTTAGAGAGGTCCCGTCACTGTCCACTTTTAAAGTTCGTCTTAAAACCCATCTTTGTTCCCTGCTGTTGACCCCAGCGAGACCGAGTTTTAAACTGTATGTTTTTAAACTCAAAGTTCCTTTGTTTTGATTCATTTATTTGTATGTATTAATGTGCAGTACTTGGTGCCAGCTGCGGTTGTTTTACCATGCTTTTTAAAATAAAGATGGTGTGGTATGGGATCCACTATGGGCAGCTGTTGTGGAAGAATTGAACCCTTTGGTTGCGCATTCTGGTTTAGTGAGGACTCTGTCTGATGGGTTCCTCACCCACTTTTCTTGGCTGTCATTGATTATGTTGTCTTCCTGTTTGTTTCCAGGTGGTCTGTGGTACTGACTCTGAATGGCAGGTCTTTGTTTGCAGTGTTTGAAATGTATGGGGTTGTTTTTCCTTGCTTTTAATATGTTGTCCCAGCTGGGTTTTGTTCACAAACTTATAAACGTCTTCTAAGATGGAAGAAGGTAAGAGTGATGAGAGTTTCTGCAGGGTCTGGTTGATTCTGTTTTGGAGTGTATCTATGGTGAAATGGACCCATCTTATCCTCTCACTCAAGAGCTGGTTGTGTGCTTTCTAAAGGATCTGGCCATCTCTATGTCCCTTCACTGTGGACCCAAGGCACAGACTCTTGGGAATCAGTCTGGACTTTCTGCATCTCAGGCTGAAGCGGAGGTGGTTCCTGTGGTCTGCTACCTTCCTTGATTCCCAGCCATAGTCCAGCACCAAATCAAGGGTGTTCCTCCCAAAGTGCAAGGCAGTATGTCTGTGTAGGTTCTCAGTCATCCAGGTCATAGTAGTCTGTGGAGCTTGGAAAAAGGTGACTGGGCCTCTTTTTGTTTCTTGAAGATGTTTCACCTCTCATCCAAAAGGCTTCTTCAGTTCTCAAACCATAAGGTGGAGGTATTTAAACCCCAGTGTGGGGCGGTATCCCCCGGAGGTAGTTGTGACCCACGATTGTTCATGTTTTATCACATCACTGAACAGAGGAGGTGGACTATGTCACCAACGCACCTCAACCCCCATGCACACCTTTGTTCAGGTGACCTCAGTAGGTCACATGAAACAATGGAGCAAAGTCCCAAATCAGTTTCACCTGAAACCTCTGATTGTAATGACCCACGCCTCCTTCCACACCTTGGCACGTGTGATTATGGACATGGACAATAGAGGGTCACAATCACCTCCAGGGGACCACGCCCACTGGGGTTTAAATACACACAGACATGCGCGCGCGCACACACACACACACACACACACACACCAAACTGGCCTCATGCAGCAGACAGAGCACTGTCAGAACTTTGTTTCCTAAGAAAGCCTTCCAAGAGGACCGAGTATTTTATTTTATGCCTTAGTTTAGGTTGCATGTGTACATTATTGTATTTGACATTACTTCACTTGTGAATTTTTAGAAAATGCTTTTTTAAAGAAAGCATTAATATGGCATGGAGATGCACTGAAAGGGTTTAGTGTTTTCTCACAGATGTTGGTTGGAGTTAAACTGTTTCTAAAATGGAAACCAGTGAGCAGCTCATTTTAAGAGTTATTATTTCTCGTTAATAAGATAAAAGTAATTCTTATCCGATTAATCGACGGACTACTCAACAGACTAGCTGCAGCCCTAAGCTGAACTGAAAGCAGAAGATATTAAAAACTAACTGAGTCCCAGGTAAGAGGTGTTCAGTGCCAGAGGAGCATTCAAATATTTGTGCTGTCTCCTGTCAAAGTGGACATACAGAGGGTTGGTGTGACAGAGGAGGACGCATCACCAAAACTGGAGCTCCGCCTTCTTGCGCAGTCTGTTAGTCCAATGAAGCCACAGCAGCCATATTATTGGTCAGATAATGCCATTAAAAAGGCTCCAATAGCACAAACATGGTCCAGAGGTCCAGTTCAGGGACTTCAGTTAGCTGAGGGGAAGCCTAGCAGGCAGCTAGCAGCTACAGCCGCCTGTGTCACCATAATGCAAACTTGATCAAATTTAAACAGGTGAGTTGTTATGAAGGGGTAAATTTTCTACAGAGACCAGAGCAGTTTCTGTATCAGGCTGTAAACATGTTTATTTATCAGCTGTGGAGGTTCCTGCCAGCATGCCTCTGCCTGACCATTCAGTGCTCTGTGAACATTAACTGTGTGTCCCACACTGAGACGATCCCCTGGAGGTAAACTCACAGGTGGGCTGAGGCTGTGTCCCGGTGTGCTTTGCTGATGTGCTGAATGAACGGCCTCGTGGAGCCTCTGGATCAGAGAACAGAGGCGAGCTGAAACAAGTAAAGTCTCCATCAAGGCCTCGTATGTAACGGACACCGGCGGGGCTATTCTGGGCGGCACATTCTCAGGCCGCCGCCGCCGCTGAAGCTAGAAAAACTTCATGCTACAAGACGTGCTGTACAGGAACAGCAGACACAGGAAACAGATACTCACTCACACTCATGACTGTAGATTTCACAGAGATAACAGAGCTAGGAGTGCTCTTCAGGTTCTCTCCTCACTCATACTCTAAGTGTACGTTTCCTCTGTTTCCTGTCTCGTCTTCACGTATAAACACATATTTAAGTCAGGTGTAGCCTCCTGAGACCGTACGTCCTGTGTAACGGTCACAGGAAAGGTTCAATTCAAATGTTTTTCCCTGTTCTCAGGAGGATGTAAAGTTCAGAAAACTCCTCACAGAAAAGAATATAAATATGGGTTAACAATTTAAAAAGGAGAGATCAACAGTAAGAGAGCCATCAACCCCTCCATCACATGCTAACCCCCCCCCCGTCACATTGATCAGTATCAAAACAAATACTTTGTAAAGGGGACAAAGTTGTGGAATTAAGGAGTTTAAAGCTGAGCTGGTAGATGGATCTAATCCTTTAAAACACACCATGTCACCTCTCAGTGTTTGATGATGTCTTAACTGCAGATAAAGTCTGTAAAAGTCCAGATCCTCAAACTTATGATTTCTGTCTTCTGTAAGAGATCCCAGAATATCCCAGACCCCCTTTCCCAGGTTTGAATCCTCCTTTCTGTCCTGAATCGTCATCAGAACTGTGACGTTAATCAAACTTGATCTTCCAAGAGCAGAGCTTTCGTCTTGGAGGGAGTCTGCAGTTTTACCTGTGTTCATAGGTGTGTAATTTACCGCCGGTGTGAGCTCCCCACTGTTGTAGTGACTCATCCCCACCACATCCACCTGTTTAAATTCAGTTTAAAGAAAAGTTTCTTTAAAGCAGCCTTAATTTATTGTCCCCTTTATACTACATGCCTGTAGCTCCCATCCACTTAAAACTAATGTTTTTATTCATGGTTATTGTACAGCCTGGTCTTTTTTGGCCCTTTGCTTTGGACGCTGAACCTTTCATACAACAGTTGGAGGAATAATAAGCTAGGCTGTCCGGTCCAAAGGTCAAAAATACACAGAACACCTCTAAGGTTCACTGAGACACTAAAATAGTAAATAACTTAGAGGTTACTTTTTATGTTACAGCTTTATTTATGACCGGCTCAGAGATCACACCTTTTCTTCTGTCCAAAGACAGAGGTGTGCAGGCTCTTTCAGATGTTTCCTCATGAAGTCTAATCTGGTTTTCCAGCAATGTTGGAAACACTACCTTTTAAAGATAAATATCACAAAGTGCTTTACAACAGAGTGCTAAAAGCCGCACAGGCTCAGTGCTGGGGAGGAAAAGGTCTCTGATGTACGCTGGTTCCTGCCTGTGCAGTGCTCTTACAGTGAAGCTGCTGCAGAGCCGGTGTAGCTGAATTAGCAAAGGTGTCACACCGTCAGTCAGAAGCCCCACAGCAGCGTTCTGGACAGTGAACTACAGTAATCCAAAGCCATGAAATAAAGGTGAGGATAACCAAGTCAGAGGTTTCTTCAGAGTTCCTGAGAGAAGTTTTAACAAAACATCACCTTAGGCACAAATGTTGGACTTTGGTTTTCTCTTTACTAAACTGAAGAAATGATCAGCCATCCAGCTTGTAACAGAGTCTAAGCAGCTCTGCAGGATCTTCAGTTTCCCAGAAAACCTGTTTCTTACACAGTGAAAATGACCTTGACTGTGAGATACCACACGCTGGCTTCACAGTCCACATTTAAATGTAATTGCTTTCACAGGGCAGAGTTAATGTTTGTCAGGATTCGCAGCTGCTTATCAGGTTATTTTTTCCTTTCCTGCAGCTGCACGGATACAGCGAGCAGACGGTCAGCCTGCTGCTGTTCATCGGCACCGCGGATGACCGATACCTTCGTCCTCACCCCTTCTACCAGGTCCACCGAGTGACCGGGAAGACGGTCACCACCATGTGCCAGGAGAAAATCATGGCTTCCACCAAAGTCCTGGAGATCCCTCTGCTTCCAGAGAACAACATGTCTGCCAGGTAACGGCGTCAACAGTACTGATCACTAACCGACCTGCACAGTAAACCTTTTTTGTTCTGCACATGTGCAGAAAAGGCTTCTTCCTGTTCATGCACGTAAAGTCTTAAGAAACATGATAACAAAGGTAAGGTGAGGTTTTACCTGCAGTGCCTCAAAGAGCTCTGCTCTTCATTGGTGCTGAGGATGTTTTCTTTTTCTACTTGCTGAAAGTAGTTTGGTGACCCCGGCCTGCCGTCACACTGGTTTTATAGTTCTGCGTGCAGTCTGCAGTAATCTAAGCCGTACGCCGTAGCTCAGGTGCTGCCCCTCAGACATGTCCCGTCAGCAGAGCGCCCCACGTCTGCGATCGCACCGTCATTTCCTCCTCTGCGTTTCTGGCTACTTCTTCAGCTGCAATTGTTTGAAACAGCATGAAGATAATGATTAGTTTTATTTCTGGGATCATATTTTTTTGTGTCCCACTAGACAAGTTTCTGGATCTAGTCTTTTTCCCCCTATAATAAAGTACTGTGAAAAAGTCTTGAGCCTCCCCCTCACTCTTTATATTTTGCCTCCAAGCAGCCAGGCTGTCCTTTAAAGTTTTAAAGTGCTCTTGAGCAACAGTTCTCCAGATTTCTGAAGCTCTTTCTTTGGACATTGGCTGCTTTTTCACTCATTTTCAGACCTTGAACCATTTTCAGAGGAATGTTTTTGTTTAAGCCTCTGAACTCTGACTTATGACTCATTCAAGCATAAAGGGGCTCCTAACTCAGAGATGAACCAGTGTTGTTGACACATAACAGACAACTTAGCAAAGAACCAGTTTATAATTGTATCTGTAGGCTCTGTGTTACCAGCAGTCTGTCACAAAACATCCTTTGTTCCATTTCTTTAGCTGAATCTGTGAAAAATGTCAAAGATAACTCAGTTTGACAGCATAAAATGATTAGCTGTAAGCTGAAAACCTTTCACCTCTCAGCATGGTGTGCAGTGCGTCCTTAAAATATGAGGAAATTAGACACACGGAGGACAGAAGAAGTGTGAGGCCTAAAACTATTACAGTATCTGAAAGTCACGTCCTTCCAAATCCAGCAAAGACCTGACGCAGGACCTGATCTTCTGCATCTGGACCTTCAGCTGAAGGTCCAGATGCTGAAGCCTCATCAGAGATGGTCTCAGTGGAAGGGCGGCTGTCGGGAAGCCGTTCTTAAGGAAGAGAAACAGCGAGGAAAGGCTGAGGTCTGCCAGGTCAGCAGAGGTCCAACCCTGACAGCCATCTGTGAAGCACGGTGGAGGCTCTGTCATGGTTTGGGTGGTGTTGGAGGTCTTTTAAACGTGATGGAATCATGAACACAGAAAAGTACCATCTGATTTTCTCCATGCAGCACCATCTGGAAAGCTTCTGACTGGCAGCAGCTTCATCTTTCAGCATGATGATCCCAAACACACTGCAGTGCAGTAAAAACATACCTGGATATAAAAACACAGGTGAACACCATCAGTCGGCCCCCCCAGAGCCCGGACCTCAGCATCACTGAAGCAGTGTGGGATCATCCTGACAGGGAACAGAACCAAAGGCAGAAACATCCAAAGAAGAGCTTTGAATGTTGTTCAGGAAGCTGGAGAACTGCTCCTGCAGCCTGCTGAAAGCACTGACAGGAAGCTGCCTCAGAGTTCAGAATAAAGGAGGTCACACCAAATACTGGCTTGTTAGAGCTGTACTAACTGTTTCTGCCTCATACATACATTAACATGTATGTTTGCATGTTACAATAAACTGCTGCATTAGTTCCCATTTTACCAGCAACGTACGAGGGTGGCTCAAGACTTTTGCACAGTACTGTATATCTGTTTACTCGTATGCTATAGCTGGTAATTATGCTTAATGGCCAGCTGACCACACCCTGGCTCCAGCTCAGCTTTTATCATGTATGCGGCTGATATCGAGCTTCACACTTGCCTCGCTGACAGAAAACATTTTGTTCTTTGTTCAGACCAACAAAACGCACAACAGTGTCCCGAAAATGACAGAAACAAAGATCCCAAGCTAGAGACAGCAGTTTCACACCACGAGAGATTTGCAGTCTCCTAGGAAGACAAAAAAATGAAACTTTAGTTTGTTCCAAAGGTTTTCCGTGACTGAGGCGTCTACTGATTTACGAGCTCTGATAAAATCAGAGGAGCTGTTTGTGACAGGAAATCGCACAGATAAGAACTCAGCATGGTTTTGAAAATAAAAATATACCACTGCTGCTCTCTGTAGGCTTAACGAAGGCCAGGGAAAGCACTGTAAAATAAAGAACTGTGGTAGAGGAGGCAGCAGGCATGTAAATAAAGTCACTGTAATTTAAAACATTTAAAGAAGGTAGCATGTACATACGCCCATAACAGCACTCTGTTGCTCACTAACACAGATATTTATAAGCCAGCCAAACTAAATAGCTGTAGGTACGGCGGCAGCATCAGTGCAGCAGTACTCCCCTGAGTGAGGTTTCAGTGGTCCAGCCCACAGGATGGGTTTACAAAGCATAAAGATTGCAGGCAACTCAGTTATTCAATATAGTAGCAGCAGCCTTGTGTAGCAGTGTGTACTGGGTTGAAGGCATGCAGGCGCAGTAACAAAACTGATAGGTTCCTCCTCTGTGTTTGTTGTTTGACCGGTTTCTTTCTCCCATGTTTCATACCTTGCACACACTTGAATTGCTGCCCTCTGCAGCTGGCAGGAAATGTGGATTGCATCACCTGCATGCAGTGCTAAGATGCTAGCTCTCATCAAAGTGCTGCCCGGGTAGTTAAAAGTGGAAAGTGGTTGAAAGTTGAGATGATGCATTCTCATATGGCATAGAAACTGAAGACCTAACAGTATTCCCTGAAAGCTCCCTCCTGTCTGATCATTTCTTAGTAACATTTACATTTACTTTAATGGATTACACAGCAGTGGGGAATAAGTTTTATTATAGTAGGAGTCTTTCTGAAAGTGCTGTAACTAAGTTTAAGGATCTAATTCCTTCATTATTATGCTCTTCAGTGCCATGTGCCAACACAGTGCAGAGCAGCTACCTAAACTCTGCTCCCACTGAGGTAGATTATCTCAACGATAGTTTTACATCCTCACTGCGTACGACTTTGGATACTGTGGCTCCTCTGAAAAGGAAAGCCTCAAATCAGAATTCAATTCAATTTATTTCAATTCAATTTTATTTATATAGCGCCAAATCACAACAAACAGTCGCCTCAAGGCGCTTTAAAGTGCCTGACTCCGTGGTATAATTCACAAACGCGCAGCTTAAAGCAGATAACCCGTAAGCTGGAGAGGGAATGGCGTCTCACTAAAGTAGAAGATACTCATTTAGCCTGGAAAAAGAGTTTGTTGCTCTATAAAAGAGCCCTCCATAAAGCTAGGACATCTTACTATTCATCATTAATTGAAGAAAATAAGAACAACCCCAGGTTTCTTTTCAGCACTGT
>JAMQGT020012501.1:0-37830 GCA_024447675.2 Pterophyllum scalare | reverse complement strand
TCTCCCATATTGGCTTCTCTTCATTGGCTCCCTGTTAAATCCAGAATAGAATTTAAAATCCTTCTCCTAACATACAAGGTCTTGAATAATCAGGCCCCATCTTATCTCAAAGACCTCATAGTACCGTATCACCCCAATAGAGCACTTCGTTCTCAGACTGCTGGCTTACTTGTGGTTCCTAGGATACTTAAAAGTAGAATGGGAGGCAGAGCCTTCAGCTTTCAGGCCCCTCATCTGTGGAACCAGCTCCCAGCTCTGGATTCGGGAGACAGACACCCTCTCTATTTTCAAAATTAGGCTTAAAACTTTCCTTTATGATCAAGCTTATAGTTAGGGCTGGATCAGACAACCCTAAACCACCCCTTAGTTATGCTGCTATAGGCCTAGGCTGCTGAGGGGGGTCCCATAATGCACTGTTTCTTCTCATTCACCTTTATTTACTTGTTTATACTTCACTCTGTACTTAATCATTATTATTAATCTCTGGCTCTCTTCCACAGCATGTCTTTTGTCCTGTCTCTCTCCACTCAGCCCCAACCGGTCGCAGCAGATGACATGCCCCTCCCTGAGCCTGGTTCTGCTGGAGGTTTCTTCCTGTTAAAAGGGAGTTTTTCCTTCCCACCGTCGCCAAGTGCTTGCTCATAGGGGGTCGTTTTGACTGTTGGGCTTTCTCTGTGTTATTGTAGGGTCTTTACCCACAATACAAAGCGCCTTGAGGCGACTGTTTGTTGTGATTTGGCGCTATATAAATAAAATTGAATTGAATTCTGATGAACGGTGTGTGTTTGGGGTTTGTTTTCTCGTAGCATCGACTGCGCTGGCATCCTGAAGCTGCGTAATGCTGACATCGAGCTGAAGAAAGGAGAGACGGATATCGGGCGGAAGAACACGAGGGTGCGGGTCGTGTTCAGGGTTGCCGTCCCTCAGCCGGACCGTCAGATTCTGTGGCTGCAGACGGCATCGATCCCCGTGGAGTGCTGTGAGTCTCACCGACAGTGCATCACATTCAGCCACAGAAAAACTTTGAAACGTGATGAAAATGTTAAAACTTTCACACAGAACAGTCAGCGTTCCCTTATGATCTCTGCGTGACTGTTTCCTCTGTGTGTGTCATGTAAGAGAGACCTGTTAAAATTAAACTGTTGCCTTTCAGCCCAGCGCTCAGGCCAGGAGCTCCCTCAGGTAGATGGTTTCAGTCCGGCCAACAGCTCTGTGGAGGGAGGAGAGGAGCTGCTCATCACCGGATCCAACATCTCTGCTCAGTCCAGGGTTGTTTTCATGGAGAAAGGGCCTGGTAGATTAATTTACTGTAGCTTTAATAAGTTCTCCTAAAGTTCTGGATAATGACCTTTAAACTCGTATGTTTCCTTCCCTCAGATGGAAGATCGCTGTGGGAAACAGATGCCAGAGTTGTGTGTGAAAAATGCAGCGGAGTAAGTAGAAACATGATTGAACAGAAAAGGGGGAGCCGGGAGGATGATGATGATGATGATGATACAGCAATCAAATACAGATAAAATAATAAATTAGAAGTATATTCATATAATAATAGAATCCAGTCAGGCTGAAGACGGAGGGTTTTAACACAGCTGCTCTCGCTGCATCCACACAGGAGGGGGCCTGCACCGCCCTCCGGAGTTCATCAACACAAACTCAGCCCACGTGATAAGTAACAGTGGACGTCCTCTCCTGGACGTATCAGAGCCATCTGAAGGTTTTACATGTTGGTTAGGCTGGGAGCCCACTGTCGGCTTATCACTGTGTGGCCTGTTTGATTCATTAAGAAAGGACTGACCTTTGGCTCATCCAAAGTCAAACCTCTGAAAACCAAACCTGGCATCTGCAGCAGGGCTCTCCACATACAGCCAGGTGCATTATTGTGCAGATTTCTTCCATAGAGGTTCACTGGCCTATAATCCTCGTCTACCTGAGGGCCAGGCTTTTTACCTCTCAGCCTAAAAAGGCTGATGCAGTAATGTCGTCACCCCGCCGGGCGAACACCGTAACTCAAGAACGTTGTGACCCAGAATGTTCAAATTCCCACCATAAACATCCTGGACCGCTCAGTTCTCACCACAGTGATGCCATCATGTGTGTTCTCCGTGGTTCATGTTAATTATGCCAGAGTTGAGCATTTCCTGGTTACATATTTGGCTCAAATGCACCCCATTAAGATCCGCTGAGACCTGGAATTATGGCCTTCCAGGGGATTCGTGCCAGCTAAGGGGGGCGCTGGGGGCCGACAGGATCTTTGGAACTGGAATTCTGATGGATTCCTTCCAGAGCTCTGGTACAGTGTGTAGATCAATCAAAGGCCTGTGCCAGACTGAAGGGAGCTCCTCGGTAAATGTGCTCTGAAGGAGCAGACGTGCTGGCTGCCTCCATCGTGCTCTTAATGCATAAACCCTTAAAAGCAATTGAAGATGTTATTTCATTGTGTCGTAACTGAAATCCCAATATTGCCAAACCCTTCACGCTCATGATGAGTGAACTTGAGCCCAGGGTACTTTCCTGGGAACTCCTGCTTGATGATGGTGCATGTGCACTGCAGGATTTTTACATGTGATCTTGCTTGGTTGTATTGGTGCGTTTGTCTGTGTTTTTGTTGCTTATTGAGTGAGTTTTTTTGCCCTCTGGTTTCCAAAGATGAATGATTTAAGCTTCAATCTTTCTCTGCTTTGTTTGCCTCGTGGTGTTCTGCTGCACAGTGAGCAGGGACTCCTGAGAGGAACCCGGGGTGTTTTGGGTCAGATGTTTTTAGCGGTTTCCCTCGGCCTGGAGTATTGAGCTCACAGGACTTAGCTCGGGTTTTTTCTGAGCGTGTGAACGTCAGTGAGATGGTGATCAAGAATCCCTTTAAAGGAAGTGCAAAGAGGAAGTTAATGAGAGCCTGTTGAAAGCACAGAGTCTGAGTCTGTTTGCAAGACAACAGGAGTCAGCATGAGAAATGAAAGACATACACATAAATATTGCTTCCCCTTTTTTGCAGTGCCACAAATACACTTTTCTAAGTGCATCACACACTCAGAGCCTCCGTGTGGCTGCAGATAAGAGTGCTGCACATGGCTCGTGTAAGACTGGGTGCAGGTAAATGGCTACATATGGATTAAACCACATAATCGGGGTTCTTGCATCAAACATCCAAACACCAGAAAACAAAGTTTCTAACAGATCCTCATATTTGATAAAGGCTACCACAGGAACCCTGACTGTGTGTGTCTGTGTTGCAGTCCAGCATCGTGGTGGATGTTCCTGCGTACAATAAGAAGACAACGTCTCCAGTCCAGGTCCAATTCTACGTCTCAAATGGGAAGAGAAGAAAAAGTGTGATGCAGAGCTTCACCTACCTGCCTGGGGTCAGGCACCACCTTCCTCCTGCTGCTGCCGCAGTCAAACAGGAGCGCTGGGAGCCAGATCACATCTCCCAGAATCCTCCTGGCCTGTGCCCGACACCCTCGCACGATGGAGCGCTCGGTCCAGACGTGGCTTATTATGGTTCCTGTGACCTCCTGGTGCAGTGTGGTTCCCAAAGCACCCCCCATCTTCACCATCCTCCCTCCTCTGCTCCTCTTCAGACCCCCTTAATATATCCTCAGGCCTCCTCTGTCCCACTTCATGCCTCCTTGCCTTCGCAGACCACCTTGATTCCCCTTCAGACCTCCATCATGGCTCCTCAGATCACCACGATTCCTCCTCTGGCCTCTTCTGTCCCACTTCAGACCTTCACCATCCCTCCCCACACATCCTCCAGTGGATCTCAGAGGGAACTGTCTCTGAGTCCCAGGAGTACCTTCGTGACCCCCGCTGACCCCGGGAAAGAGTCTGTGGTACCCGGGCTGCGGGAGGCGCTGGCCATCAAGCAGGAGCCAGAGGAGCAGCCGACCCTGGGATCTTTAGGCCTCCAGGAGATCACGCTAGATGATGGTAGGAAACTAGATTCTAGGCTTCTTCCTGTCCCTTTCACAATAAAAGCCCTGACATATATGCTGAGTGACTGCTGTAGAACAGGAAGCAATTTTCAGCAGCAAAAAAAAAATAAATTGATTTAATTCATTAGAAAATAATTTTTTTTTCGATATATATTTAAAACTAGAAGGGCACTCTGAGCGTATTCCTCCACCACCACAGATTTTCTATGTGCCGATGCGATAGCGAACACCCGGCGCTGTCATACTCCATCATCAGCTTTTAAAAAGTGGAAAATGTGATTTTATGTTGTTTTTTTTTTAAAAATGATCCACATGATGGCGTATACAGTGATTCAGTTTATGGACCCTAAAGAAAAACTTTGACTGAGAAATGAACTGCACATGTTGTTGTTTGTACCCGAGTACCAAATTTCACCACAATAGATGAAAAACTCACTGATATGAATTTAAAATGAGAGATTTTTAGAAAAATGAGTGACCTTGACCTTTGACCTTGAAAATGATGTTCTCGGGCCGTGGGGAATATTCCCACAAAGCTTGTAGAGTTATACTGCTAACCTCCCTCCACCTGTGGGGGGGGGGGTTTAAAAATCTTCTTTTTGGCGACGAATGTCTAAAATATGACAGCTGCAGTAAGGTGTGATTTACTCAGGCCAAAGATTGTGTTTTAACTTCATTTCTTGTTTTTGCAACAAAGAGCTCGTTATTAGGTTTTGCTGGTATTCTCTGTGGCAGAGATTCAGAAGGTTCCTCAGATCCATCCCGTCCATGCTGACACGATAACGTCACACAGCTGCTGCAGATGTGTCTGCTGCATCCATGATGCGACTCAGATCATCATATCCCAAAGGCACTCTGCTGGACAAAGTGTAGCGCAACAGGATAAAATACAATTAGACAAAACACCTGTTTCATTAAGTCAGCAACAAAATTGAAATCTCCTTCCGGCTGCTCCCTTTAGGGGGTGCCACAGAGAATCATCTGCCTCCATCTCAATCTGTCCCAGCATCCTCCTCTGTCACACCAACCCTCTGCATGTCCTCCTTCACTGCATCCATGAATCTTCTCTGTGGTCTTCCTCTTTTCCTCCATCCATCTTCATCCCTCCTCCTCCCGTCACAGCAGGTCTGTCACAGATCACCCCTGACACTCGTCTCCACCCTCTCAACCCTGCTGCCCTCTCTAGTGCACTGTCTGCTGCTGTGGATGGAATTTAAACTCAGCCACCTTCACTCCCTCTGCTCCTTGGAGCTTCACTGTTAAATGTGCGTTTAAATTAAATATTAAGTAATGATGCATAACAAGGTCTCTTCAGAAACCGGCAAAAATACGGAGCTTATATTTATATCGGTGTAAACCTACAGCCACCAGGATCTGGTCCAGACATTTGGGCAGCCTTTGCTTTGCCCTGAACTGATCTTTCTTTTATGCAATAGAGGGGAAATCCCTAATATGGTCATCATAGGCACAGAAGGCCCACCCACCAATCAGAAGAGAGTTGGCTTGTTAGCGCTTGTTGCTGATAGATGGTGAACTAAAGAGCTCATCAAGGCCCAGGATGAGATACAGAAGGATTCTTTTGAACTTTGAATCATGCAAAGCTGCTCTGAGAGTCCAAGAAGAAAAGCATGGAGGTGGAAACAAATGTGTCCACTTAAGTGCTCATCTCAGTTTTTTTCTTGTCTTGGATGTGTATGATGTCCGTGAGACAATGAGTGTGTGCGTGCCCTCTGCTGCTCTGTGATGTTGGCTCTGTGTGTGTGTGTGTGTGTGTGTGTGTGTGTGTGTGTATACACTGCATTTGTCTCTGATCTGGGTTAATAATAGCCACGTTTGCTGGTCTGAATGGTGCAGGTGGGGTTAAATTTGTTGCCACAGGCACCAGCTGTCCTCGGGGCCTCTGATCTTCACCCTCTCTTCCTCCGTTGCCTTTGAGCTCCACTGTGACCTCTGAACGTCCCCTCAGGAGGAACGTCAGCCTCGGGGGCTTTATGGCATCCCTCCTCCTCGCAAAACAAATGTTTCAATAATGTTAAAAAGGTCAAACTTAAGGTGAAGTATGTATTCGAGTGTGCTGTGTGAAAGCACTTGGATTTTCTGCTGCGCAAACGCTCTGTCAAAAAATCAAAAATTCCAAAACAGACTTTATACGTGTAGCACCCGACCCATGTAGCTAATAGTTGAACGAGATTTAAACACAGGGGTATTGTAGTACTATGGGCGGGGCCCTGGGTTCTTTATTTATTGGCTTCTGAATTAGCCGGTATTGATAAGAAAATTTAGTTTTTGGTGCCTCCACTTAGCAGAATTCAACCCTTGGTCCTTTAATCCTACTAAGAATTATTGTTGTCTAGTATACACTAGAAACACACTTCTCTGGGTCAAGCTTACACACAAAAGAAATAACACACTCAAACTTCTTAAACTCAAAAATTATAGAATTTAGTAAACAAAACTGAATACGGACATTTTCCAGTGAATAACAGTACAAAATAATTATCTTAAACAGGGTTCTTTAAACACTTGCAAATAAATCAAATTAATTATGAAAACAATATTCTTGTAACTCACACACACACACACGCACACTGCAACTCAATATCAGTCATTTTAAATAAAATAAAACAAAACAAAACGTTGCAGGCCTGTGTCGATGCTTGGGTGCGGTGTGGTCAGAAACTTTATGACCCTTTCGCTTGCAAAGCAAGCAGAAACAAAATAATAAGCACGTGCAATTGAGTACTCACAACCTCTTGAGCAGTCAGTCAGCAAAACTGGATAGTGTTAGTTGCTGGTAACCTTGAGGGAATCATTTGAGAGGACAACGAGGGCGTTCTGCAACCATTGCGACCTCCGACACCGAATCCACACACGGTAGCGACTTCTGGATACTTCTATGCTCCACCACGTAGCAAGAGGGGTGAAAAAAAAGGTCCAAGGATAGCCTCCTGGTCCTTCGGATGTTTCAAAGTCCTTCACACAGAATGGCAAACTCTGCATTCACCATGATGAAAGGCACTTATACTCCAATTCGAACAGCAATCAACATACACGTTCGATGTACCTCTGCGGCATCTCCGTACATCTCTCTCTACTAGGTCAACTTCACATCCCGCCCCCACAACTCCTTGATTGGTTACATAGGTCACAAACAACCAATACAAATAAACACAAGTCAAGACTGACATTCTGATGCTCAGTGGAGATAGGTTGTACACAGTGCAAAATGCTTTAAAGTGCAAAGAAACAAATTAAAGGGACATGCTGCTTTATTTACCATACAAAATGATTTGTCAGATAGTATTTCAACATAACTCACTTATAAACTTTATAAAACTGTACATGAACTATTAGCTATTGGAACATTAAAACTATTTACTCATGCCCATAATCATTATGGACTGGGCTACATACGTATGAAAACTTTGGGTTATGTTCACCAGTTCCTGTGTGAAAATTCAGACGCACTGCAGGACAAATATTTGTTTTTATAACCAAATGATTCTTATGCATAAATACATCAAAAACTACCATCCAAAATATGAATTACTCCAAAACCTCCATGAGCGCATGAACACCTTTTGTACCTCTAGTACTTTCACTAAATTTGAATTCAGCTGTAACACTTCAGTGATGGGAAGAGCCGACATCGAAGGATCAAAAAACCGGATGGGGTTAGAGCCGGGGTTAGCCGGGTATCCCTGCGGTAACTTTTCTGCACCTCCTGCTGAAAACCCAGAAAGTCAGAAGGATCGTGAGGCGCTGCTTTCAGGGTCTGCATTCATACTGGGAATCGGGAGGTTCCTGTGCTCCCTGAGCTCGCCTTAGGCCTTTGTAGTAGGAGCACCGTGGCCTCACACGTTCCCAGGTCGGTACCCACCAGCTGGCTGTGGCACCATGTTTTCCCTGTGCCAGTGTCAGCTTCTTCCCACCCTCATTTAGTTTGATCAGTGACTCTAAACAGGCTGTCTGTGTTTCTGTCTCTCTGCCAACTCTGCGATGGACTGGCAGCCCATCCAGGATGTCCACCCTGTGACAGCTATCATAGCATCCGTGGACGACTTGGAAGGGACGAGCACAGAAAAACAGAGTTTCAGAGGTGGTTTCAAACTCGGCCTTTGAGGACTGACCGTGTATTTAAGGCAACCCCTAATCTTAGGGCTCTCTGGCAATTTACACACTGCCTAACGTGAAAGATCCCTGGTTCGAGACCAGGAATGTCCCCCTCAGGGGGTTGCATTGGGAACGGCATCCAGCTTTAAATATGCCAAATCAAATATGTGATGATACATATTTGCAATGAGCCAGCGCTGCCCTGCTTCATGACCTTTGTTTCCTGTTTTTTTCCTGGACATTAAATTGGTTTATTCCATGCTAAGCAGCTGATGGGTCAAACACTACCTGTGTGAACGGGGGGGGGGGTTAATTAATGAAAGTAAAAAAAGAGCCACTCTGAATGAAACCTGTAGTAGTAATGTATTAACTATTTATAACTGTTTAATGAGAGCGACAGAGATAATCAAAGTCATGGCAGCTTTAGGTTTTCCTTACATGATGGACCTGAGTGCCTCTCAGCCCTGCTGTGTGTGTGTGTGTGTGCGTGTGTCCGTCCCTCGAGCCTCAGGTTTCACTGCAGAGCTAAGAATAGACCGACTCTGATGGAGCCATTTGCTGCCCTGCACAGAGTTTACGGCTCATCCTAACGAGCTCCACAGCACGTTTCATAACGTCCTCCTGCTCATCGGCACTTATTAGTCTTTAATGGGCTGGTCAGGAAGGCAGTGCAGAGGATTTAATAAAGTTGGTTTCATTTCTTACCTGATGACATAACTCAGCGACAGATTGGTGTTTAAAGCTGTAAGTGCGCCGTCATGTGGCCATGCTCGGTACTGTAACAGGATCCTGAGAAAAGGTTGAAAGTCTAAATACTAAGATGCTTCAGTGCTTCCTTTTATGACCTCCTTTAGCACCAGAGAAGGAAACACCGGAGCATCCTTTGAACCATCAGATGAGTGGCAGAGCGATCATGGTGCTCTGATTAAGGCTGCAGATGCTAAATTGGGTGTCATGATGTTTTAGTTTGGCTTACATGCTGTCTGCAAACACAAATCTTTTATTTTTGGACTCTTCATTTGCAGCTTTGCATGAATCACAGCTTAAAATAATCTGTTATTGTGCCCCTGTGAAGCCCCTCAGGTTCTCTACTGTCTGAAACAAGCTGTTCTAGCTCCTCCCCCTTAAGAAAACTTTCTTCTGATTGGCTGCCACTCCCAAACATTTAATGCTACAGTCACACTGGGAAAAATGGCGGTCGGAGCATCTGCAGCTCTAACAATTCAGTTTCCTCCTTCCAGTGGAAACACAGGTGTGCACAGATTTGTAAGAACAATTAAACGCTGACGCCTAGTTAGTTCATCGCAGTGCACCAACGGCTCAGAAAACCCCGCGTGATAACGATCTCATGTTTCTGGTTTGTTCGCAGTGAACGAGATCATCGACAGAGACATTGGCGGCCTAAGCGGCGGCGTCCAGCCCGACCAGTACGACTGGGAGCCAAAGTCCAGCACCGCCTCCTTACCGTTCTGTGGAGACGCTCCGTAGCTCCGCCGCTTCCTCAGGAACGCCGTTCTTCTTCTGCTGTTTGCACAAAGTGCTTCAAACTGATCTTCAAGTGCCTGAAAACGTCAGATGACCGTTTCCTCGTCTGTCTCAGGAATTTTAGAGAAACCGACTCGTACCTCACAGACAAACCAAAGATTTAACTTTTCACGAGCGACTCCAGGAAGAATAAAGGGCTCCTCTGATTCTAATGATTGGGAACTTCACAGGTTAAATAAGGAAATTCTGTCAATATTTATTGGCCAGGAAATTAAAAATCTATTTTCATACTCTGGATGTGATCCAGAAGACCTAAAATCCTTCAGCTGATTTACATTTTTATAGCTTTGTTTTACACGTTTACATTTCCTTCACCCAGTTTGACATTCATGCTTTTCGACCTGAACTGTTGTGGTGTGACGCGACATTTAGAAATATGTTTAAGGTTGAAGTAAAAACTAAAGGAAAACCTCTGGTGTGTGTGCATGAGTCATTAAACAACCTGCAGCAGCATGTCCTTACAGGGAGGTCAGAGGTCATGGTTGGTAATGACTCCCTGCAGCATGAATTATTAAATGCTGCTGCCGCCGTCAGCTCCACGCTCGTGTTCTCTCTGTGAGGCCGGTCCTGTGTGTGTGTGTGTGTGTGTGGGTTACACAGGAAAGAACAGCAGAAGATCAGAAAAAGATGGCGAGCACAAACGGGCTGCAGTGGAGAGTTTAATGGCTCCTAATACTCGGGGTCACTCTGCTACAAACGTTCTTCATGTAGAGCGAGTTTGATGTCTTTGAAGCTGCATCTGAGCTCAACATGAAGTCCAGCTCGTGTTTCTCTCTCCATTATCGAGATGAATCTTTAAGGCACCTGATGAGGTCAGAATGGCACTTTTCTATAATTTGAGATTTTTAAGCTGCTGGTTGATCTTGTTAAATGTACACTGGCCTCAGATTTTAGACACCATGACAGATAAATACTCCGATAATCCCGTCCTGAGGGTCAGATTAGTCACTTAAAGAGCCTTTGGTCCGGGTCGGTCTGAATGAAGCAGAACTCCTCCACGGCCGAGGCCGACCCAGATGTCCAGCAGCTGCTCGTGCAGGTGTAAACCAGCACCGTCCCAAACTCCAGCTCCACCCCTGCGCTGCCGTCCTCCCCCTGCAGCAGGCTCACCAGAGCGGGCATCAGCTGCAGCTCGAATGTGCGGGACCCTCCGCAGGAGCTGCACGCCGGCACCAGCTGCGCCATGTTGGACGGCGGCTCGGAGATGAAGAGCGGCTTCCCGCCGCGGCAGTAGCGCAGGATCTGCTGCGGACACGCCGAGATCGTCTTCATGAACCTGGAGAAGGTGGCGTCTCCGTGTCTGGCTCTGGTCTTCTCGTACTTCTCCTCCCCGCCTCCTCCGCTCCCCTCCAGCTCTCCCACCGCCACCCCCTCTCGCCGCTCGTACTCCCTCAGCAGCTCCTGAGCGTGCTCCAGGTCGTCGTGGTCCTCTCCACACAGGTCCGCCTCCTCCACCACGCTGATGAAGAACGGGCGGAAGGCGGAGACGTCCTCCTGTAATTCCCCCAGACTTAGATCCTGGAGGTGGCTGCTGAGGTCTGCTGAGAAGAGCAGAAGTGAAATATTAGTGAAATTTATTGATCGAACATCTCGTTGTGAAGCAGGTCCAAATATATCTGCCCGGTTAGATCCGGAACACCACACGATGTCCTCACTCTGCTCTAAATGAGGAGTTGCCTCATTTGTGGTTAAAATAAAACTCTTTTAATGATGTTGGGTCGGTCACTTTAATGCTGCACACAGAGATGAGTTACTTCATATCCTCCCGGGCAGCTTCATCTATAACAACACAGCAGCATCACTCCAGGTGGCCGACGGCTACCTGCCTTCAGGTTTCCAGCCGCCCGTGTCCACAGAGGATAATCTGGGCTCAGGAAATGAGGGGCAGTGCAAGGTCACAGGGAGGTCAGCTGCCCTAAAGCAGTCCCTGCTCCATCGCCCTTTCTGACTCTAATGGGTTCTTAATTTATAAGACATTTTATTCAATAAAACAGACCATAAACTCATCAAGAAGGTTGGTGGTTTGATTCCTGGCTGCTCCAGTCTGTGTGCCAAAGTATCCTTGGACAAGGTACTGAACCCTGAGTCCTTCCTGATGAGTTCAGAGTGAATGTTGGAGAGTGCTTGTATGACTGTGGGAATGAGACAGGCTGTATATGAACCCCGTTTCACAACCAGAGGAGGCGCCCCCTGCAGGTTTCAAACACCTGCGCTGGCTTCACTTAAGACCTGAGAGTCTGTGATGATGAATGTGCTGCACAAAGGCACAACCTGCTTAAACTGATGACGTCATGAGTATAAAACTGGGAAATTTATGGGGAGAAACAGGCAAATCATAAGGAAAAAACATGTCACCGGGAAAAAACTTAAATTTCTCTCGTTTTCAAATTTTAACTGACCTTCAAATTACAAGAAGAAACTCCTGTTTATGAGGAGAAAATTTTAAAGTTTAAGGGAAAAAATGTAAAATAGGATAAAAAGTTAGTTTTCTTGAAAATTTCCTATCAAATTTATGAGAAAAAATATCAAATTTAAAAGGAAAAATTACCAAGAAAAAATCTTCAAAAGGCAAATTTGGAGAACAGAACTGGCAGATTTAGTGCGTCATTCCTACCTGTCGCCTCTGAAGCTGCTGTCTTCTCCTCCACCTGTGTCTCCACCTGTGTTTCGTCATTCGCATCGCCTCCCCACCCATCCTCCTCCATCCCCCAGTCATCCGCGGCGTCGCACCAGTCTGTGGCCCGCGGAGCAGCCCCCCGAGCCTGGGTGGGCCGCCCGGGTGTCCGCACCGCCTCCAGACACTGAGACCGGAACACCGTCCAGCAGTCTGAGCAGCCGCTGCACTCCGAACCCGAGCACGCGAACAGGTGGAGATTCCTGTGGTACGGGGACGCGTCCAAGGGGCAGTACACCTGTACCACGTGGGCTAAAGGAGCGCCGCAGCGGCCGCACCGGGGCCGCTGGGGGAGACGGCCGGCGGCCAGTCGGGCCGACCGCCAACCTTGTTGGTCAGATAGGAGCTCCGGTGTTTCCCGGGGTCGATCTCTCCGTCACTCACACCGAGCAGCAGCGTCTCCGGAGCGCGCGAGGCCATCTTTAAAACACGCTGAGCGCAGCGTACACGGTCCGTCAGCAAAATATCACCGACTGGAATCAAAATGGGAAACGGAGAAATTAACCGAGGGAAATGCTGAACACCGATTTATTACAGATAAAACAAACCCGCTGCTTTATTGATGTGGAGCTGCTACTGTAAACGTCTCACACACACACACACACACACTGGAAGATTCCCGCCTGCTAATCTCTGTTTGTGTTGAATGGCGGACCGTTTCCGGATAATTAACAGGACTTTTATTTAGAAAAACCTGAAACGGAAGTCTGGACATGCAATTTTCTGTTGAAGCGCTTTCAAATTAAAAGCAGCACAACCTTCCAAACAAATCTAAAAAGTTAATTTAGAAAAAGGAAATAACGTTAAATTTCTCATAAGTATTTACTTATTTTTAACAAATAATTACATTTCACCGATGTTAAACAACTTATACAGAAGATAGATTTCTTTGTCATTGTTACAAGAACAACGAAATTAAAAGTGCCATCAGTCGATGCCTAAAAATAAATAAATAAAACAGTACACCACATAAGAAATAAATAACAAATAACATTCTCACACACATCTTGCATGTCGATTTTGTGGGTTATTTGAAATTGCATTTAGTTTGGTTATTGCTGTCTCTGAGTCGGTTTGTTTTTGTTCTCAGTGCTCTGACACTGTACAGGACTTCAGGAGAAGATTTGGGGCTGGGGCGATCTACTTCCTGCCTTCAAAACCCTGAAAATGAACTGTCCACCTGCTCACCAACACACAAAACAAGCCAGCACTGCTCAGGGGTCGATTATACAGGACATTGACCTCATATCCAGCCTCCAGTATCAGCCTTTGCTGCCGTTAGGCCCTGCTGAGGGAGGCTGCTGCTGTCAGGGAGTGAATGCTGATGCCTGGTCCTGTGATTTGGGGCTGTGCAAATAAACGTGAACTGAGCGCAGCACCACAAACCTCCGTGTCACAGTAGCGTGGAGCAGAACCACACTGAATGGGATTTGGAGCCAGTCTCAGCTGACCCCCCCCCCTTCTCTTTCTCTCTTTATAAGAAATTATGAGAATTTACAAGAATAATGGCAAATCTATGAGAAAGTATAATAATTAAAAAATGAGGAAATGAAACAAGGAAAAACCGTCATGTTTAAATTAAAGCGCCCCCCCCCCAACAAATTCTAAGGGGAAAAAAAAAAATCCAATTTACTAGAAAAACAGTCGCATTTATATTAAAAAAAGAGGCGAAACAGCTGCAAACCCGAGGAATCAAAAATCTTTCAGGGATTAAACAAAAACATTTGACATAAGCTGCATTAATAATGGCAGTGGTAATAACAGGATCTACCTCCCGGGAGAGCATCAGGCAGCAGCAGCACAACTGAGGCTGCATCGAATCATTCAAAGTCCGAACGGACCAGTTCTGTAAAAGCAGCGAAGAGCTTGCTGGCTGCATAATTTAAGGGCTAAAGTAATTATATGTAATCCCTCTTCATGTACACATTTTTCTCTGTATTGACTGCTTCCCCCTCAGGGCCGCTGTAGCTGGGAAATGATTTCCTGTGGTGTGTAACGGCTCTAATGTCCTCTCTTTTCTCTGCTAATTAGTGCTGGCGCTGAGGAGCCTCCATCACTGAAACCACAGCAGAGACCCGACACGGTTCAGCCCATTTACTGCAAACCAGCCGTACTTTAAATCTCTGCTGAGTTTTAATCAGAGCAGCAGCTTTTAGATTCATCTCAGTCGTCCTCAGCAGGTGCTGCTTTCGCTGCACATCATTACGCTCTTAAAATAAACTCCACACTTCAGATTCATCCTGTTTGAGGGAAGATTTCAATTCAGGCTACGTGTGTACTTTTAAATCTCTCCTCAAAATCCGTTTTATAGATCTGCTCTCCAGCAAAGCCAGTTCACGTTTTATGTCCTCTCATTGTATTCATCCTCTTATCTCCTTTCCTCTGACAAAGACAAGGAGGCGTTTCTGCTAATGATGCAAAACACGAGCTTTTATATTGCTGTGATCTGTTGTTGTGCTGTGATGATAAGGTCCATCCTCTTTACATGCTGAGCTTTTACATATCAGGTCTTAAAATAATTTAACCTCACATGAGCAACACTCTTAATATTTAACAAAAATTCAGCCAAAATGCAGAAACAGGGTCTGAAAAACAAATTCCACCCTCACTGCTTCTACGGGGATCCAGAGGCAAGAAGCAGCCAGGTGCTGCTGATCAGAGGCACCTGATTAACTGATCATCAGCAGGTGTGAGCACCTCTGAAAAAGATTTGGCAGTTTGCTGATCAGGTGTGTGTTAACAATGCCGAGGAGCTGCCAGCAGATGCCCCAGATGGTTGACTTACGTGAGGCCCATGCATGCAACTATCTGGGTCCCAATGAACACATATTCAGGGCCTGTTAAAATCTATCTGGGCAAAGCCCTGTAGAATCACCATGGAAACCGCAGACAAAACCTTATGGGGCCCATAATGTTTGACCTTACCTATCCCATATAGGGCCCACCTATGTATGCTGGCAGGGGAGGATCTATGTGCAGATACTACACTACCAAAATGTAATCAATTGTTCCTTGCAGCACCCCCAACAAGTCCAGAAAATTTCACTGAAATCCTTTCATAACTTTCTGAGTTATCCTGCTAACAGACATCACCTCCCTCCACCTGTCGTACGGCTGTTTGGAAGGGCTGCAGCAGACAGCCTCTTCTCTCTGAAAGAACATGGCAGCACAGCTCAGGTCTGCAAAGCTGCATCTGAACAAACCACAAAGACTTCTGGAACAAACAGACCAAAGTGCAGATGTTTGGAGGAAACCAGACTCAGAACATCTGCACCAACACCTCAGAGCAGCTGTCAGCATGGTGGAGGAGGGCGGAGGATCTGGGCTCCTCGCAGTCCCTGAGTGGACCGTGAACTCCTCTGTAGACCAAAGTATTCTAGAGGCACGCGTGAGGCCGTCTGTCCCACAGCTGAAGCTGGGACCAAACCGGGTCACCAACAGGACAATTATCCAAGCACAGCAGCAGGAATGAAGGAGCTGCGACGGCCCAGTCAGAGTCCAGACCTGCTGAGTGCTGTGGGGGGGGGCCTTCAGAGAGCTGTGCAGGAATGAATGCTGCAAACCTCACTGAGCTGAAGCTCCGCTGTGAAGGAGAGAGGACCAGACTCCTCCACAGGAAACATCACTGCAGCTTATTGCTGCTGACGGAGGATCTGCAGCTGCTGGATTAATCTTTCAGAACAAAGTCTGACTGCTGCAGAGTGAACTCAGCCTCAGTGAGTCTCCTGTTCGCAGCAGAAGTTAATTAACAGCGATGGCTCCGCATCTCATCGGGGGTGGTGAGGTTTGACACTCTCCTCCTCTGCTGGACCAGAAGATGCAGGCTTTATGCCAAAGCAAGCACTCCAGGCAACCTGCTCCATCAGTTTATGACACAAAAATGTATATCAGGCAGAAACAGAGAGGGGAGGTGTGCTCAGCGTCTGCAGCGTCTCTGGAAACGTGTCCCAAATACAGAACGACTCACTGTGGAGGCGAGGAGGAGAAACAACACAGCACTGAGGTCCAGAGCTCATCTACTGCTCTCTGAAGTTTGCAAAGATTTTCATAGCTTTATAAGTAAAAACCTGCTGATTTGATGCGCATAATAATAATTATATGAAATATCGGGTATGAGTTTAAGCATAGGCAGCACGGTGGCGCAGTGGTTAGCACCGCTGCCTCACAGTTAGAATAACATCTAGAAGGTCTGGGTTTGATTCCACCTTTCACCTCTCTCTGTGTGGAGTTTGCATGTTCTCCCCATTTCTGCGTGGGTTTCCTCCCACAGTCCAAACTGCCTCTCATACAGAATCCACTCTAAGATCACCAAATTTAATTTTCAGCTGCTTCAAGTTCAACAACACGAGCCAAAGGTGAGCGAGGGGTTTAAGGTGGAGGTGGGATTACACCACAGCTCGCTCTGATTCCTTTCCTGTTTGTAGTGGTGATGGCTGATATCTGCAGATAACCTTCTGACCTGTGCTGAGAGCGGCCTGCAGAGGTGGAGATACTATATGCTCCAGCCCTGCAGACTTAAAGACTTTTTGATAACATAGGTGGGAACCTGTCGGGGTGAAAAATGAGGCCACCCTCCATCCAGCAGGGTGTAGTCTCACTTCACATCTGCTTAATTAAGAAAACATGAAGTCAGAGATGATGTTTGATCTCTGCACTCAGGAGCCTCCAGATTACACTTCCGTCCATCACAGGGATCTGGGTCACAGAGACCTTCCTCTGTCCAGCTCCTCTGCAGGGACACCGGGGCGTTCCCGAGCCAGTCAAGACCTTTCCAGTGTCCTGGTTTGGGACCTCCTCCAAGTGAAACACCTCACAGAGGTTCGCAGAGGCTCTACTGTGAGCTCCTCACAGCCATCAATAATCACAACCTAAAGCTCCTGCCATGTAGGAACGAAGATCAGGCAGCACACTGACGGTTTCACCCCACAGACCCGTCCACACCCCCTCAGATGCTGCATGTCTGACAGGCTCCTGCTCCACTCTCCCCAACTCCTGAACACCTCCCCGACATACCTGAACCCTTTTCCTGCTGCCCTCCCTGAAGGTGCCTCCAGAGCTGCTGTTACAGCAGGAAACCCTTCATTTCTACTATATACACTGAATCCTGTTACTAATCCTGTTACATGTCATCTGCTGCCAGCTGTGTTTCTTAAATAGCCTCACTCCCACACGGAGACTTACACCTGCTTCAAAGATGACACAAATGCCACATCCATTCATTATTTTACACCTTGGAAAGACCGTGTCCTGATGCAGCAGAGGCAGGAGGCCTGGAGAAGGTCCCACATTACTCCGAGAGATTAGAGTTCAGTCTTTGAGATGCGCTCGATGGTTTATCTGTTTCACAGATTTAAGCCTGAGATTCGTGGCAGCAGCAGCTGTTCAGGATTCAGCCTGAAGGTAGGATGTGAGGTTCAAGCTGCTTGAAGACATTCAGAAGGAAAGCTCACACAGATACACATTCATGGAGGGTTTAACATTTCAGATATATTTAACTGCACCAAATGAAGGGTTTATAATTCCAGGCCTCAGCTTTCACAGAAGCTTTTAAAGAAACTCGGCAGTCGTGTGAAGAATAAAAAATGTAAGTTTGGGAGAATTTTATTTGAAAAGGACTTCAGAAGCTTCACAAAAGGCCAAACGAGTGTGGATGCTGTAACATTACAGCGACAGATGAGGAACCTGAACGCTGATCAGATGGTGCGCATGAAGCGCCTAAAGCTGCAGTTCCTCTGCCGGCCAGCAGAGGCTCCAGCAGCAGAAAGGGGAGCGAGGCCTCTCACTGACAGGTGGGTGGTGACGGGTGTAGCCACCTTTGCAGTTTGCGCTGTTGGAGCCTTTTATTGCAATAATCTGACCAATAATATGGCTGCTAATTGTACAGGCCGTCCAAGAGGTTTGTGTTACATTGTTGTTGCTGTATTATTACTAATGCATTTTCATCTTCAGCTGCTGCAGCTCCGAAATCCATTTCTTCAGGTTTGAACACATCACATCTGAGTCTGCTAAAAGATGAACGAGCGGACGCAGTGACAAGAAAAAATGTGTTAAATTATTGGCTCTGTTTCTCCCACTGCTGCTGCTGCGCATTTAAAGATCCATGCACAGAGCAGGCACACATTAATATTTCTGTCGCCGCAGGATTAAAAATGGAGGTTCTGCCTGTTATTTACTTACTGTAACTCATGCTTTTGGCACTCCACTAATTCCCCCAGCGACAGGGTTAGAGTTTGTCTGCTTCCTGACCTTCTAATTTAGGGATTTACCACCAACTATTAATCCACAAATTCAGCTTCACACACACCAACACAGCTCCCCAAGAAAAACCGTTTCTTCTGTCCAATATATCTGTACTGTACACATTAGAGAAGGCAGTGAGTGAAAGCAGAGCAGGGAGGCGTTTCTGCAGGCCACACGAGGATGTAGATATTCGGAAACGACTGATGATGATGATGAAACCACTGATCAGCTTCTTAAGATCAAAACATTTTAGATGAGGAGGAGACGACGCAGGAGAGAGATGACGCACATATCTGGCTCATAAAAGTTTAAAGGGTAAAGGAAGCCTGAGCACGTGGTGAAGGATGGACCATCTTATTATGAAGTTCACATAAACTAACTGCTGCCAATATTTGTGGGCGCATATCAACACAAATAAAAAAAATATTGCAGAAGAAAAATCATTTTAATTGGGACTGTTATGAGCAGTTTGTGCCAGGAGGTGGTGCCAGACTTTCATCTGCCTGCATTCACGAGCCCAGATGGACTTCATATGATTTATGTACATGTTTGTGTGTAGATAAGAAAAACTAGAATATAAATAGACTGAGATATTTGAAATGTTGCTGTGTACAATAGAGCGTGCATATTAAGAGTAGAGTGAGCATTTGCATCGACACTGAGGATCCGAGTTCTCTCCCTGCAAACAGGGTCAGAGAGTCGTTTAAGATTTTAACTGCTGGAGGTGGAAACGCGTTCCTGCTGCTGGATGTTTCTACCCGTTTGACCAGCAGGAGATGTGAGGTGTTGCCCAATATGTTCAGCGGTGTGCGGAGCATCCTGAGCTCAGTAACTGCCTGTAGGGGCTCCAGAGTCCTCAGCACTGAGACAGACTTCCCAATCAGCTTGTTCAGCTGCAACAGCCACGTGACAGCGCAGTTTATGCTCCTCTTTCCTCCCAGCCACCAACTGGTCTGACTTCCCCTCCCTGAGACTTACTCTGTGCTACTGACGGGGAGGGGGGCTAAAGCATGCACCTTGAAATGACTGCACAGACTGTATATAAAAGATGGATTTAACCACCATGAGATCATCCATTGGTTTTGAAGGTTGACTGTTATCATTTTGGCCTCTGCCACAGACTGTACGGGAGCATCACACAGACAGAGAACTGTCAGTAACATCTAATAAAAATCCCAGAATTTCACTCAGTAAACTGAGGCTCAGCCAAATTTCAGTATTTGGGGGTGTATTTGGATGCCAGCATGTTTTTTTGATACTTTTGGTTGATCATAATTAACCCAACATGCATATGCATGACCCTCACACTTTATTATGAAAAACTAACACAAACATCTGCACGTTATCTGATCATCTAAGAAACATTCAACACACATAATCCACAAAAATACATAAAATTTCAGCCTGTCAACACAAACTGGCAACCCAGAGCCCGACTGAAGGTGGTGTGAGCAACAAATCTCTGAGCAGGCAGACCAGGTAGAAACCAAATAAACGCCATCTTCACGACAGCCTTTAATACTTTAAGGCGAAGATGCAGTCGAGAGAAATGAAAAGATGAGTCAAGCCTCTTTTTTCAATGCATGTGTGAGGAACAGCTGACTTTGGAAGAGTCTGAAAAATATTTTCCAATTTACAATTCAACTCAATTCAGTGATATTTATATAGCACCAAATCACAACAGTCGCTATTGTATTGTATTGTGGGTAAAGACCCTTACAGAGAAAACCCAACAGTCAAAACGACCCCCTATGAGCAAACACTTGGTGACAGTGGGAAGGAAAAACTCCCTTTTAACAGGAAGAAACCTCCAGCAGAACCAGGCTCAGGAGGGCAGTCATTGCTGCGACCAGTTGGGGCTGAGGGGAGAGAGACAGGACAAAAGACATGCTGTGGAAGAGAGGCAGAGATTAATAATAATGATTAAATACAGAGTGAAGTATAAACAAGTAAATAAAGGTGAATGAGAAGAAACAGTGCATTATGGGAACCCCCTCAGCAGCCTAGGCCTATAGCAGCATAACTAAGGGAGGGTTCAGGGTCACCTGATCCAGCCCTAACTATAAGCTTGATCATAAAGGAAAGTTTTAAGGCTAATCTTGAAAAAAGAGGGGGTGTCTGTCTCTAGCTGCAGCATTTGGATCAGCTGAAGGCTTCATGGATCAATGATGCAGAAGCACAAACAAAACCTCTTTCCAAAGAGGTTTATCAAAAATATCACATTTTTTGGCATTTTCATACTGAACGTCTGCACTTCAGTCACAGATGCAAAACTACAAAAACTGTTGGACTTAACTGAAAGCACTATTTTGAAACACTGCACACGATCAGGTCGTCCCATATTTCTGAAAAAAGGATCAAAATGTTCACGAGCGCCTTGATTGTTTGTTTTTTTTATTATCTTTGTTGCCCGCTGACCGGCTTCCTTCATTTTTCATCCCTTTTCCCAGATCGCTGGAGACGCAGCAGCTGTGACCACATTTATCTGAGTGCCACAAACATCCCATTCCCATTATCCCATTCATGTATTCAGGGAAACATGGGAGCCTGTGGAGGCCTTTTCACTTTTAAGGAATGAATGGGATTAAATCTCTGAAAGCAGCATCCAGTTCTCTTCATACTCGATACATTCATGTCCCAGTCACTTCCACTTTCACCACTGCTGAAAACAACGGTTTCTGTTAGAGTAACTAACAGCTACAGTAAAAATTTAACCAAAGCCTTGCATATGAAGTTCTTCCTGCTTTCTTCTTCTGTGGTCTCTCCATGTCTTGGACCCTGCATGGAGGCTGGCAGCTTTGGATTTGGACTGAAAGCAGTTATTCATTAAACATGAAACTACAGCAGAATATTCCTTTAAGCTGCAGACTCAGATCAGGAGCAGCCTGCAGTGAAGCTTCTGAAGAGGCTTGGACTGTTTGGCGTGCTCGCTAACCTCAGCCTCTCCACAGCAAAGCAGCAGCTTCACTTTCCAGGAGGTGCTGACCCTGACCGTGAGAGCGCCTCGCTCAACTTCCTGAGCTACTACTCTTCCTCCATCTTAGAGGGATCACACCTTCACTTCCATCACATCAGCTGTTTTTAAGATTTAGAGGGCATCTACTTGAATCAGAGCAGCACAGTCAGGGTTGATCTTCTGGCTTCTATCTTCAAAATCCCCAAGAAATCCTTCCTCCCCTTCTTCACATCCTCTAATTACCTGTGGAGTGCAGAGCTTTCAGTTCCACTCTGCCTCCTTCTTTAAACCTGCACTAAATGTTTCTTTTTGGGAGTGGAAGCAGAAACAAGACATTAATCTGACACCAATGTGTGATCACCTGTGAGAAAGTCTTCCCCCTTCCTTATTTCTTACTTTTTAAGCATTTGTCACACTTACAGGTTTCAGATCAACCAAATTTTATTAGACAAAGACAGTAAAAACAAAATGCAGTTTTCAAATGATTTACACGCCTATCTGCAGCTTCACTCCCCCCTAAACCCCATCCCCACAGAGACAGTGCCTGCTCCCAGACCACCAAAAAACAAACCTAAAATCAGCAGAAAAATATTGAAGTGTAAAAATTCACAAAGAAAACACAATATAGCATCCCCAACTGCACCAAAGAGTAAAACAGTTAAATGTGGATTATTAAACATTAGGTCTCTCTCCTCCAAGTCCCTGTTAGTAAATGATTTAATAATTGATCAACATATTGATTTATTGTGCCTTACAGAAACCTGGTTACAGCAGGATGAATATGTTTGTTTGTTGCTCTATAAAAAAAAAACCCTCTGTAAAGCTAGGACATCTTACTATTCATCATAATTGAAGAAATCTTGGAGTCATTTTTGACCAGGATATGTCCTTCAATGCACACATTAAACAAATATGTAGGACCGCTTTTTTGCATTTGCACAATATTTCTAAAATTAGAAACATCCTTTCTCAGACTGATACTGAAAAGTTAATCCATGTATTTATTACTTCTAGGCTGGACTACTGTAATTCATTATCATCAGGCTGTCCTAAAAGCTCCCTGAAAAGCCTTCAGCTGATCCAAAATGCTGCAGCTAGAGTACTGACAGGGACTAGAAAGAGAGAGCAGATTTCTCCCATATTGACCTTATTTACTTGTTTATACTTCACTCTGTATTTAATCATTATTATTAATCTCTGGCTCTCTTCCACAGCATGTCTTTTGTCCTGTCTCTCTCCACTCAGCCCCAACCGGTCACAGCAGATGACTGCCCCTCCCTGAGCCTGGTTCTGCTGGAGGTTTCTTCCTGTTAAAAGGGAGTTTTTCCTTCCCACTGTTACCAAGCGCTTGCTCATAGGGGGTCGTTTTGACTGTTGGGTTTTCTCTGTAATTACTGTAGGGTCTTTACTTAATATAAAGCACCTTGAGGTGACTGTTGTGATTTGGTGCTATATTAATAAACAGGAGCAGGAGGCTAAGAAGAAACACCTGGAAGTTCTTCTCTCTGTGAACCTCCTCTTCCCAAACCAGCTGAGAGGTATAATCTTTGCAGTGTGTCCTGGAGGCTCCAAGCTGCCAGGAACTTCAGGCATTCTTGTCATATGCCTGAACTCCATCAGCAGGCTCCTTTGAATGTGGAGGAATACCTTCTCCATAAATCTCTCTCATGAAACTCTATCATAACAGATGGGTTTACATGCTCAAGTGATCCCAGAACCACGTTGCCTCCACCCCACCCTAGGGTCAGGGGGAGGAGCTCAGGATTGATTTTAGTCCAAAAGTGTCACATAGGCCCACCACCCACATGAGAGGCTGTAGGGGTTGTAGGAGTGTGATCTCCAGTTGGCCAGCTGGCTGTACATTCAATGAACCATCCATTACAAAACAGCTGAAAACTATATCTTAATACAGATCAGATAATAATTACAGATCACAGCAGATCCACAAAGTTTCACATGCAGAGTTTTTTTTATTTGCGTAACATCCAGAAATACTTTGACCTGTCCGTTTATTTTACCACACCATGTACTTTTAATTATGACTTCTCTTATTCACACTGTTTCCAGAGTGTTTGACACCCCTGCTGTAGACTTTATTTGTGAGAAATAAAGCTTTCCTGACAGGCATCTGTGGGGTCTGCTCATTACTGAACTGTAGCCTCAGTTTGGGTTGAAGCAAACATGTAAAACTTGTATTCATGTCAACAAGCCTCCGTTTGCAGGCCTTTGTGAAAGAAATCTAATAAAATCCGTCTTCATTTCCACCTGCAGCTCGTCTCTACATGCCGCAGACACCCTGAGGGAAACACAATCACGATATGCAGCACATTTGTTAATTATCCTGTATAACCTTCCACAAACTGCCCGTTGTTGCCATGGGTGCTGTTGCCCAGGTCAGAGCGGTGTTTCCTCAGCAGGAGAGGAATCGTTTTGGGGGGTGGTGATGGTGGTATGAGGTGGTGCTGTTGTAAGAGCGTCTGAGAGCGTCTGAATGCTGAGCTGCTTATCAGCTCGACCACACCATCGCTCTCTCAGTGGGACTTTGAGCTGCTAAATGGAGTTTTTTAATTGGTTCTGCTGCTTAGCGGGAGTCTCTGCTGGAGCAGCCATGTTGGCTTCGGTTTGAGAAGCAGTCTGTTGTGGATTTGGCATGTTGATCCCACTCACACCTAGCTGAGGGGTTCACTCTGTCAGTAGTGGGGTCCATTTAGCTACCACGGGTTTGTTTTGGGGCCGAGTGATAAAGGAGAGGGCCGTCACGGAGCTGCAGGCGGGCTGGGATTCAATTATAACTGTGGATTAGCAGTAATAATTCAGATTTTAGTGTTCATATTTTACTTTGTATACTATGTTGAGAAAATGATTCAGTCCATCGTGCTCTGAGCAGCTAAACTGTAACAAAAGATGGGCGTAGCTGTGTAGCCAGCATTCCTTCTAATGTCCAGCAGGGGGCGACTCCTTATGTACCATAACCTCCATCAGTTTCAGTGATCCATGTCCTCGGTAAACTTTTAATCGTCTCAGCTGCTGGTTTCAAATCTTACACAGGATGATAAAGCTTTGGCCTGTAAGCGTGCACACCAACTGCATCTGTTCATGCTGAAAACGCTGCTGCAGCCTCTGATCATCCACCACAGTGATGTAAATGCTGTGAAACATGGAGCTGTGAGTGTGCGGATACGAGGCAGTGACAGTGGAAAAGGTGCAGAAGAACAGAGTTATTGATGGCACCATGAAATCAAGTTTTAAATCCAGCGGAGCAGCCTCAAGGCTGTAGGAGGAAGAGCCAAAAACTGCAGTTCCTCTGCAGTCCAGCAGAGGCACCAGCAGTGAGTCGGTCCCCTTAGACTCCCATGTTCAAATGTCCAGAAGTAAACATGATTACGGGAAATTTTCTTTTTTAATAACTAATCCATTTGCGTACTGTTGAAGTTTAAAGTTTATATTATTAGGGGCGTGGCCTCTCTGACTGACAGGTGGATGGTGACACAGGCGGCTGTAGCTGCTAGCTGTCTCCTCGGCTTCACCTCCCTGAACTGGACCTCTGTTTGTGCTGTTGAAGCCTTTTGGAGCATTTTAATGCAGTTAAGATGGTTGTAGCTACCATGACGTCATCTATTGATTTTGGACTGCACATTTTGAAGCAAGAAGTGATCGTATTTCGAGGAGAGTGTGGAGTACGGTATGAGTATTGTTGATAAGAAATTTTAAAAAGTCTCTTTATCAAAGTTTAAATACTTTCTTAATGTGATAACGACCATTTCTGTCCTTTAGTGTGATGCGGTGTCATGACATACACAAAATAACCAAAAATGTGTTTCATGTTTAAAGTATCCTATAAAAAAAAAAATCAGTTGGTATTGCATTAGTGGAGATGCAGTCATTCAATTCAGTTTTATTTATATAGCGCCAAATCACAACAGTTGCCTCAAGGTGCTTGTATTGTAGGTAAAGACCCTCCAATAATAACACCCAACAGTCAAAATTACCCCCTATGAGCAAGAACTTGATTTTAGATTTTAAATTTTAGAAATATTGCATAAATGCAACAAAGCGGTCCTACATATTTGTTTAACAAGTGCATTGAAGGACATATCCTGGTCAGCACTCCTGTTAAACTGATAATTTTCCACAGTTTTGTAAAAGGTTTCAAAGACAGTGAATTAACCAATATAGTGTCAAATAGTTTTCAGAGTTCAAAACCAGGGGGCGCTGTAACAATGGCTGCATGCATCTTTTATATGCAGTGTATGGTATAGCCGAGATCCTGAATAGAAAAGATTGATTGCATAGTTTGTGTGTCCATCAAAGACACCTTGTTGTAACATCCCCGTAGTCAACACCCAGGGAGGAGAAGCGCTTTGTTTCATAGAAGCTAAATCTGAATTAAAAAGACCGTTCATATAGGAACGGTCTCATTAAACTCTAATTTCCAGCTTCATAAATTAACAATTATGAATTTTTCCTTTCAATGTCTGAAGTTACACTCGGATTCCGCGCAGACTATAAAGACCGACTTCAAACTCATTAAACGTATTAAAGCCAATAAAACGTGACAGCAGGAGGACACAAAGCGAGACGTATCTCGGCACCAAGAACAGCAGGATTCGTCTCATCCTGCAGCACTTGGTCAGGGGAAAGTCATTTTCTGGCCTTGGCCCCCCATGCAGCTTGTCTTTTGAGGTGTGACAATAAGAGCTCATTTTCATCTTCTAACCAATCTCACAAAGTGCCGCCTATCACCGAACTCCTCGACCTCCAGCTCCGCTCTTCTTCCTCATCTCTCCTCGTCCTCTGAAGGGCTTCGCTGAGGGCCCCGGGCGCTCCGACACACTCCCTGACTTCCTCCGTGTGTGTGTGTGTGTGTGTCTCATTTGCCAGACGATGGTAGATATCAGAATCCATAATGAAGATGGAGGATGCTCTCAGAGGACGAGCAGGTTCAGAAGCTGCTGACCTGCATCTTTAAGCAGAAGCTCTGTTGTCATGGTGCCTCTGAGTAATCACACTTCATGAATTGGTAATCTTTGGGAGGGCCGGCCCCCCGAGGGGGATCAGTGTCCCAGGAGCAAACGGCACAGTCACTGAAACCGCGGGAGGATTCAGACTGACTCCATGAATGCTCTGACTCACATCCTCCTGGAAACTTTACATATTACACAACTGATAAATCAATCTGACTGATTAATCAGTTAGGTTCTAGGTCTGTGTGGTGTGTGTCCGTGTGTAGGCGCATAATAATAAGTCTTTGTTGCTATATTTTTGCACGTGTGTGTGGAGCGTGTTCACCATGTCAGTGTGTGTAGGAGGGGATGCTTGTGCTCATACACTAAAGTAGAATTAAAACCAAAGTTATTCAAGTAACGGAGCGCAGCTGTATGTGATTAATGGAGTAAAATAATCCCGATTTGTCTCAAAGTGGGCCACGGATCATGATTTGGGGTGGCTGTGGCTCAGGAGGTAGAGCAGGTCACCTACAAATCGGCAGGTTGGCGGTTTGATTCCTGGCTGCTCTGGGCTGCATGCCAAAGTATCCTTGGGCAAGATACTGAACCCCAAGTTAGTTTCCGATTCAACGTTTGGAGTATGAATAAGGTGTGTTGTATGAAGCGCTTTCAGTGCTCATAGTAGAAAAGCGTGATGCTAATGGAGCCCCTCTCACTGCGAAAGGTTTTGAGGACTGAACGCGCTTTCATGCTGAAGGTGACTGTGTGAAAGTCCTGTGGGTGATGGTGAGAAAGCAGCAGGCCCGTTGAACTGGTACAAACCGGCTCAGATGTTTTGGTACTTCGAGCCCAAAGTGGGTCAGCTGCAGGAGTGTCGCCACCTGCAGGCAGTTGGTGGAGTCAGAAACTTCCATGCTCTCATCATGGGCATGAATGTCAGGGTCATTTCATTCACTGCGCCTTTTCCAGCTGATTGTACAGCATCTGTAATGAATTGCTTCTGGATTTCTCTGATTCACCCCCCCCCCGATTTTTAGGTGAGTTGCACCTCGAGCAGAAGCTTTTAGTAGCCATCAACAAGCTTCTGGTATAATCCTAACTGGATCTTTGACCACTCTTCTTGGCAGAACTGGTTGGTTTCCTGAGACAGAGGCTGAATTTACATCCAAAGCTTCCAGCTTTATTCCTGTCAGGTGTTTCTGAGAGAGGTTTCTTCATGAATCAATTAGAAAACACCTGGTTCCTAAAAATAGGGATAGAAGAATCCATGTTTGAATGGATGAATCCATGTTTTTATGCAAATCAGCACAATTTGGAGGATGCCTCATTTGCATAATGAAAAACAACATTTCAGAAAACTTAATACCAAATATAATCATGTTAATGTAAGCAACCACCTGGGGAAGGTTCATGATGAGATCTATTTTTCCCCACTCGGTTCACCTGTGCCATCTCCACTCAGACCACACTGAGCACTTCTTAACCGTAATGGATGCATTCAGTCTGGAGCCGTAGGTGTAACAAATCTATTCTGCTGATTATGTAAAAGGGCTTCAATTGATCTCTTTATGGGCTGCATCCGAGCTTCACTGCTGGAAAACGAGATTTCTCTTCTCACTCTTTCATCTTTGAGGAGGAAAAAATGAGATAAAAAAAAAAGGAAACAAAGACGATTTACTGGAGACTCAAACATGACGCTGCCCAGCTTTTAAACCTGGCCTAAAATAAGGAACACAGCCTAGTTTTCATACAGTACCACAATAGGCTTTGTTTCCCATCCAACAAGACCTCGTTTGATATGTTTACATACAGCACAGAAGCCATAGTGGACCCGAGCTTGTGAGAAGCTTGAATATCTACATATGGACTGTCAAGATGGCAGCAAAGTTAGATTTCCAGTGTTTATCATTTTGTGCCACCGAGGTGTAAAAATGTAGGTCAAAGCTGTGAACGTGCCACTGACCTGCGAAGCTTCTTCAGGGTCCCGTACGTGACCCTCAGTTCACAGATCACCCGCCTCGCTGAATCATCAGCTCTGAATCATCAGCTCTGATAAGATAGACCTGCATCCACCGCAGAGACCTCTGGTGCAGAGTCAGCTCCCTGCAGAGCGGAGGAAACTGAAGTAACAGCAACAGTGGCGCCAAGCTCTGTCCTCCACCGGGTTGGTGGCCCACTTCTCCACCGCTGTGGCCACAGAGGCTCGTGGAATAAATTCAACCATCCATCCATTTTCAGTTTACACTGAGATGCTTCCAGGCCAGCTGAGACAAAACTCAGTCCCTGACCTCAAGGTCTGTCAAGGTCAGAGGTAAAGTTTTCTGAAAATATTGTGAATGCTATAACTCGAGAAAGATGTGACCTAGGATGCTCAAACTGATGCATCTACTAAAAATCTCAGCTGTCTCAGGTCTTACCACAGTGATGCCGATCACGGATCTCAGTGGGTTATGTTGATTAGAATTTTAGCAGTTCTTACTCAGCCATTGCTGTGCTGAATAAAGCCGCTGAGGCTCAGCAGCTGAGACCTGGTGTCATGTGTTAGAGCTCATGCTTCAGGGGGTTCGTGCCACCTAGAGACTCTGCTGCAGCAGGCTGAGGGGGGGCTGACAGCACCACCTCCTCTACCTCATCTGCTCATCTACAACATCATGATGAATGATTTGAGAGCAAGCCAAGCCAATTTATAGAGCACTTTAAAACAGCAAGCACTGACCAAAGTGCTGAACATGGAGAGCACATGACTGATGGAAGTCCACTGAGATGTGAGGGGAGCTTAAATAACAGCTCTGGAGTTCAGGTGAAGCTCCTCTGCGTGAACAGCTTTACTCCCTTCATGTTGGCCCTGTTGTCATAAGACTGCCCTCTGCAGTCCTTGAAAGGGGGTGTTAAGCTCCTCTAGCCTTTTTAGGTTTAGAGACGACAAGTTTTCTCCTGCTGACTCCTCTGAAACAAGAAGGCCCAGGAAATGCTCTTTAGCCTGTGGTACATCTTCCAGTGACAGTACCCCGACTGCCTCAGATCAGGGGCTCAGTCTGATGAAGAAACAGGGGGATCGTCTCTTTCACAATGCTTTGTATTATTTCTGAACTGTCACTTCATTTTGGATTGTTTGTCCAGATAATGTACAGGACTGCCAGCTCCACCTTCCACCCTGCTGACATGCTGCTTCATCACTGGATCCACTTTGGCCATAAACTCCGCCTCTTTTAGAAAAGTGCCCTTCTGTGGTTCGTTCAGTGTGTCTGTGGACCCCCTACAACCATGTTTCTTTCAGCTGAACACTATAATCAATAAAAAATATCAAACCATATTTTTCTCTCAGCGACCTCCAGGTCCTCTCATGTTGCCATGTGAGGATTATGCTCCTGGCTATCCTCACGGCCCTCGAGGAGGTGGTTTGCATTCTTCCACTCCTTCCCTGTTCAGTTTGGAGAACATTTTGCAGCAGAAGCAGTGCGAGCACTCATCCTGTTTGGAGTAGATAAGCCAGCTTCTTCTGAGTCTGTTAAAGGACACCCTCATCCATCCTTTTTTCAGGTAACGTGAACCTGTTCAACTTTGCACCTCAGAGCTTATCAGAGGACATGGCCAGTCAGCAGGACCTGTTGGTGCAGCCTTTACTCCTGATGCTGCATCACTGGGCTCCTCTGAGGTGGATGCGACAGGAGGAATTAATTATTTGTGGATTTAAATATCTGAAGGGAGATGAGGAAAACCTAAGAAACCTATAGTGTTCACTATACTGTACATGTATAATATACATGCCATCCTACGTGCACTGAGCATGAGGCTCCTCTTTGCCACATGATGGTTAAATTGTCTCATAGCTGTGATTAATGGCCGTCGGGTAAATTGCGCTCCCACCACTTATACTACAAATCCCACAATGCACTGCAACAGGTGCCGCACAGGCCAAGACTTGTGCACTAACTTTATCTCCAGCGTTGCCAATGACGCTGATCAGTGATCAGCAGATAAATCGGTCAGCACTTTTTACCCTCAAAATGGCCAAACGGAAAGTGGAAACAGGGATTTTCCAAACAGTTGGGAGGCCTGATCACTGACATCGGAGGTAAACCGCGGCTCTTTTCCTCACCTTTAAGGTGCGGGGACAAGAGCGGATTGGTGGAACAGATAAAGGGAAACCTGCACAGGTGAGCTGACAGAGCATCACTGCGTCACACAGCAGGAAACGCTGCGCAGCAAAGTCCTGAAGACACAACGCGCCGCAACACACACAGTGAACTTTATAAGAGGCAAAGGTTGAAACCAGCGCAGTTTCAGTCTTTCTGGAGGAAATAGCTTCTGAATGTGGTGACGTGCCTTATGACACAGGTGAGATGAGCTACCTGAGGTCAGTTCATAGAAAGTAAAGTAAAAGTCTCAGCAGGGCTCCGGGATGGAAGGTGGCTGTGTGAGTCGGCCTTTCTCTGTGACACAATGAAGCATCTGAAACCTGCAGCTTCAGTGACGGGACCGCGTGATTACACGTTTGACGCAGTGAAAGCTTTTCAAGTCAAGTTGCACCTGCGAGAGGCGCAGAGGCAAAAAAAGGGAATTTATGCCACAGAGCGGGTCTCCATCGCTGCAGTTCATGCAGCTTTTTCCCACTTTGAAGGGCAGAAATTCACATCACAGTTTTTATCTGAAAAAAAACTGCACTTTTTCATCAGCTTGAAGTATTCTCATTTTCCCTAAAGAAAAATACGATTTTTATATTTTATTTAATGCGTTGAGGAAAAAGTTGCTGTTTTCTGGCCATTCAGATTCATTTCGCTGATTAAAATATTTTCAGTTTTAGATGTTCAATAAAGGTTCAACCTGTTTGGCCCGCGACTTAGACTGTGTTTCAATTTTGGCCGCCCTGTGACTGAGTTGGACACCCCTGACCTGGACATTTACTGATGAGCCCTGCTCCATCCTCCTGACTGATGCAGCCATAATTTACAAAACAAACTTCATGCTGTATTCGGTAAGACTCGAAACTAGAGACAGAGACAATAAATACATGAGGAATATATTTACTGAGGTCAAAGATCAATTATTGATGCCTCAATCTTAAATATGATCAATCTGTCTTTATTAGGTGGCTATGTACCACAGGCCTTCAAGGTGGCAGTAATTAAACCGCTACTTAAAAAGCCATCACTTGACCCAGCTGTCTTAGCTAATTATAGGCCAATCTCCAACCTTCCTTTTCTCTCCAAAATCCTTGAAAGAGTAGTTGTAAAACAGCTAACTGATCATCTGCAGAGGAACGGTTTATTTGAAGAGTTTCAGTCAGGTTTCAGAATTCATCACAGTACAGAAACAGCATTAGTGAAGGTTACAAATGATCTTCTTACAGCCTCTGACAGTGGACTCATCTCTGTGCTTGTCCTGTTGGACCTCAGTGCAGCTTTTGATACTGTTGATCATAACATTTTATTACAGAGATTAGAGGCATGCCATAGGTATTAAAGGTACTGCACTGCAGTGGTTTGAATCATATTTATCAAATAGACTCCAATTTGTTCATGTAAATGGGGAGTCGTCTTCACACACTAAGGTTAATTATGGAGTCCCACAGGGTTCTGTGCTAGGTCCAATTTTATTTACATTGTACATGCTTCCCTTAGGCAGTATTATTAGAAAGCATTGCATCAATTTCCATTGTTATGCAGATGATACTCAGCTTTATCTATCCATGAAGCCAGATGACACACATCAGTTAGTTAAACTGCAGGAATGTCTTAAAGACATAAAGGCCTGGATGACCTCTAATTTCCTGCTACTAAATTCAGATAAAACTGAAGTTCTTGTACTCAGCCCCACAAATCTTAGAAGCACAGTGTCAAACCAGATACTTACTCTGGATGGCATTACTTTGGCCTCCAGTAACACTGTGAGAAATCTTGGAGTCATTTTTGACCAGGATATGTCCTTCAATGCACATATTAAACAGATATGTAGGACCGCTTTTTTACATCTGCGCAATATTTATAAAATTAGAAACATCCTTTCTCAGATTGACGCTGAAAAGTTAATCCATGCATTTATTCCTTCTAGGCTGGACTACTGTAATTCATTATTATCAGGCTGTCCTAAAAACTCCCTGAAAAGCCTTCAGCTGATCCAAAATGCTGCAGCTAGAGTACTGACAGGGACTAGAAAGAGAGAGCATATTTCTCCCATATTGGCTTCTCTTCATTGGCTCCCTGTTAAATCCAGAATAGAATTTAAAATCCTTCTCCTAACATACAAGGTCTTGAATAATCAGGCCCCATCTTATCTCAAGGACCTCATAGTACCGTATCACCCCAATAGAGCACTTCGTTCTCAGACTGCTGGCTTACTTGTGGTTCCTAGGATACTTAAAAGTAGAATGGGAGGCAGAGCCTTCAGCTTTCAGGCCCCTCATCTGTGGAACCAGCTCCCAGCTTGGATTCAGGAGACAGACACCCTCTCTATTTTTAAGATTAGGCTTAAAACTTTCCTTTATGATCAAGCTTATAGTTAGGGCTGGATCAGACGACCCTGAACCACCCCTTAGTTATGCTGCTATAGGCCTAGGCTGCTGAGGGGGGTCCCATAATGCACTGTTTCTTCTCATTCACCTTATTTACTTGTTTATACTTCACTCTGTATTTAATCATTATTATTAATCTCTGGCTCTCTTCCACAGCATGTCTTTTGTCCTGTCTCTCTCCACTCAGCCCCAACCGGTCGCAGCAGATGACTGCCCCTCCCTGAGCCTGGTTCTGCTGGAGGTTTCTTCCTGTTAAAAGGGAGTTTTTCCTTCCCACCGTCGCCAAGTGCTTGCTCATAGGGGGTCGTTTTGACTGTTGGGTTTTCTCTGTGTTATTGTAGGGTCTTTACCCACAATACAAAGCGCCTTGAGGCGACTTTTTGTTGTGATTTGGCGCTATATAAATAAAATTGAATTGAATTGAAAAGATCAGGGAAGAAGAAGAGTAATTTTCTCAGATCTCTACACTAGAGGACACGCCACCTGCTGGTCATCAAAAAGAATGCAGGCTTCAGCATCAGCTTCGCTTTCTGGGCCTCTGATGCACAGTCTGCAGTTAATGTGTGTGGCGTCCTTTAAGTAATCATGAAAAGATGGTGAGGTCCACTTCTGTGTTGAGAAAAGGTCAAAATAACATCTGATTTAAGATGAGGTCATGCAGCACAGAGATAAATGAGGGTAACCAGGCCTGGAAGAAGGTTTTCATTCCCAGATGGTTCGGATGTTTTCAGGACTCTATCATGGTGAGAAGAAAGCCAGCGGGAGAGGGAACAACTGCCACGTTCAAATATGAGTCAGAGATACATACGAGCTAGATTATGAAGATTATCTCCCTGTAATATTGTATTACAGCTCATGAAGAATGCAGAAAGAGGATTTATTGAAGGGAGTGTGGCACAGATATGGCTCTTTGAACCCTTATTCAATGTGAACAGGAATAATGGCGCTTTAATGTTAAAGCTAGAGGCTTTATAGTCAAATAAGGGACAATTTTATCCAACCAGTGGTAACGCGGAGATAATGAACTCATTTCTGTCTCAGCCGAGGATAAAGAGAGGAAAAAAGCTTTATCACTGAACTCATTTTAAATATTTTATTTTTCAACACAGCTTTTCAGTTCATTTGTTATCCCAATAATCCATTTTTCCCCATTGTGAAGAAGAAGGCTGTGGTCCTGTCTGCAGAGCACAGAAGGAAAGCAAAGCTGCATGTGCAGCATGGCTGGAAGCTCAGAGACCCTCTCTCGTGCTCAGTTTCCATCATGCTGCTGCTGCTTGGAGTGGGAACTGTTCAACCTGAACTTGGGTGTGGCAAGTTCCAATTGTCTCATGGAATCCGGAATACCCCCCTTAGTGTGCTCCCACTGTGACCCAAGTCTGGATAGAAAAATGTGGATGGAAAATCCTCCAAATATGAGCACACCATTGGGGAACCCCACTTCATTCACTCAGAGTTAGAAAGACAGCTGATTACTGAGGGGAAACTGTGGGTGATGGGGGTGCCTTTTCCTGATGAACCCCTGCTACAGATTAGTGGTAGCAACAGGAACGATACCGCAGTGAAACGTGGTGGGGAGAATATTTGGGTAGTTCCTCTCTCTGCACTCCACCGTCTGCAGCAGGATAATGATCCCAACCACACCACACCACAGAGCTCCCATCTGAAGACCCAAAGACGTCCCTTCAAACGCTCCTGACATGACAAGAAGATCGTTGGAACGTCGTCAGGTTGTCCCGGGATAACGAGGATTAGGTCTGAGCAAACGGACAGAGTCCACGCAGCTCGAGTGCTCCGTGACCCAATCTGAAGCTCTAACATTTTCCAGACTTTGTACTTTTTCTGGTGTTTTTTTTGTACAAGTCAAGAAAAATGTATTGCCATTTATTTAAAAACATGATTTAATTACAGTCTGTCTGAGCACTGGCAGAAAGCATTGTGGGGAAATGAGAAGTCATTAACTGAAGTGGACAAAGCAGCGGAGGCAGCCTGCAATAAAGGAAGAAAGTACTTTGAGATTTTTAAATCATCTCCTGCCCATCGCTCCTGGAGGAGATCCAGTTATAAAAGATGTTCATTAAGAACTAAACTGACTGAACTCTCTAACAGCTCCTGCTAACTGATGCTTTACTGGAAGTCCCGGTCATTTAAACCTAGAGTAAGCCCCAGTAACAGACTTTAATCAGTGAAAACTCCTTTTAACCAGTCTGATGTTTTACTGTGGTGGTGATTACTTGGATCTGAACAACATGCAATCCAGCAGCTCTCTTTGCTCACTAAATCGAATGTTGGTATTTAATTCCACACAGAGTTTGGCCTCACCCCGACGCCGAGCTGAGCCAAAGCAAAGAGCTCCGCCCCGACAGCACACCGAGGGAGGTGATTGGATAAGCCGTACGTGGCTGAAATAAACCTCAGGATGCTACAGCAGCACTCACTGATGGTCTCATCTCAGGGGACGAATTCTTGCTGCAGAGGCAAAGAGGGGTCTGGACACCTTTGCTTATACTGCTTCCCCTTTGACCACGACCTGGATGAATCCTCTGAGATCCAAGTCATCATCACTGACGACCCTGACCAATCAGAGTACGGCATTTCTGTTTGTATTCGACTGTTCTCTCAAATCTGGGAGCAACGAAAATACACATCAAAAACTCACATTTCCCAGAGAAATCCTTCCTGTGTCTCCAGAAACACAGGGCTAAGGTAGGGTTAGCATGTCTGAGGGTTCGTTTAGCATTCATTAGGCTTCAGTCCGTTGGGTAGGTGCAGTTCAGTGCAAACTCAGACTGCTGCTAAAATTTCACAGGTTACACTCACTGCTGCTAACATTTACATTAGCCTCTATGCACCTGCTGCTGTTTACTCATCCATGATCTTCCATCATTTTCACGCTCAGGCTGGACCAGCTTCTACCTCTCTTGCAGTAGTAAAACTCTCCTTTAAAGCTGGTGTTTCTGAGGACGGTACAGAGCATTAGATCACTAACCAGAGCAAACTGTAGCTCATAAATAAATAAATTCAATTGGACTTTTTCTAAACTCCAGGAGGAAATGCGGTTAGAAAACTTTGATAATTAAGAATTAAACAACTGAGAACTTGTGAACACTGATTGTTCCCATCTTGTTGGAAAGATCAGGTCATTTAAGTCTTCTAAATCTGCGCAGTCAGCCGTAATAACGGGCTTTAATTAGCAAATGGTGGAAGTTCTCTCTGCAGTGTGTCTGATGGTGTGTTAAGGTGCTTTTGTTTTAAAGCATTCCATAAGTGCTACGCAATTACCGTTATCATTACGAAGGTAATGACTTTTAAAAACATCCTAAGCTTTCAGAACATGAGCGGGTCTCCAGAAGCTCCCTCTGCTCAGTAACTCTAGTCTGGGTGTTTAACCCCACGCAGAGTGTTTGGCCCCACACGACACCGAGCTAATGAGTCAGAGCAAAGAGCTCTCATCCACCGACACACTCAGGGAAGTGAGCAGTAAAGCCATCTGTGACTGAAAGGCTGCCAGGACAACATGAACATTAATAACTAGATTTATTTACACGTGGATACCTCCGTCTGTAGGAATGTGGAAATAAAGTTTGTTTTACAAAAGACTTTGATTCTTTATTCAAGCTCAAAGCACCCGCTGCAGCACGACCCAGACTCAGAAGTTTGATCCAGTGTTTAAAGCTGTCAGCATTACTCCAATACTACATACAGTACTGTGCAAAAGTTTTGAGCCACCCTCTCTTTCTTAATATGAAAACTGGAAATAGTGATTTATAGAAAGGTGCAAACATACATGTTAATCCAGCATATGAGGCAGAAACAGTTTGTCAGTATTTGGTGTGACCTCCTTTATTCTGAACTCTGAGGCAGCTTCAATTCAATTCAATTCAATTTTATTTATATAGCGCCAAATCACAACAAACAGTCGCCTCAAGGCGCTTTGTATTGTGGGTAAAGACCCTACAATAACACAGAGAAAACCCAACAGTCAAAACTACCCCCTATGAGCAAGCACTTGGCGACGGTGGGAAGGAAAAACTCCCTTTTAACAGGAAGAAACCTCCAGCAGAACCAGGCTCAGGGAGGGGCAGTCATCTGCTGCGACCGGTTGGGGCTGAGTGGAGAGAGACAGGACAAAAGACATGCTGTGGAAGAGAGCCAGAGATTAATAATAATGATTAAGTACAGAGTGAAGTATAAACAAGTAAATAAAGGTGAATGAGAAGAAACAGTGCATTATGGGACCCCCCTCAGCAGCCTAGGCCTATAGCAGCATAACTAAGGGGTGGTTCAGGGTTGTCTGATCCAGCCCCAACTATAAGCTTGATCATAAAGGAAAGTTTTAAGCCTAATTTTGAAAATAGAGAGGGTGTCTGTCTCCCGAATCCAAGCTGGGAGCTGGTTCCACAGATGAGGGGCCTGAAAGCTGAAGGCTCTGCCTCCCATTCTACTTTTAAGTATCCTAGGAACCACAAGTAAGCCAGCAGTCTGAGAACGAAGTGCTCTATTGGGGTGATACGGTACTATGAGGTCTTTGAGATAAGATGGGGCCTGATTATTCAAGACCTTGTATGTTAGGAGAAGGATTTTAAATTCTATTCTGGATTTAACAGGGAGCCAATGAAGAGAAGCCAATATGGGAGAAATATGCTCTCTCTTTCTAGTCCCTGTCAGTACTCTAGCTGCAGCATTTTGGATCAGCTGAAGGCTTTTCAGGGAGTTTTTAGGACAGCCTGATAATAATGAATTACAGTAGTCCAGCCTAGAAGGAATAAATGCATGGATTAACTTTTCAGCGCCAATCTGAGAAAGGATGTTTCTAATTTTATAAATATTGCGCAGATGTAAAAAAGCCGTCCTACATATTTGTTTAATATGTGCATTGAAGGACATATCCTGGTCAAAAATGACTCCAAGATTTCTCA